>UZAF01016638.1:3372-13967 GCA_900617895.1 Haemonchus placei
GGGGCCCCCCCCCCCCCGACTACATTTCCACCGGCAAGGTTTACCCACGATTCGACAATTTTGTTAGGATTTGCACTGCGTATTACGGCGAAATAACAGCGCTCGATAAGGTCGTGTTTCCTAAGCAAAAGGATTGGTATTCGCTCTACTTCGTTCAAGTAAACACAGACATACTTTTGGTACTTCTGCTGGTGGTAAGATGTATGATATATCCTATAAAAAGCTAAAAGTTCCTACTTGCAATTTTTAACAACTATCTAAAATTATTCAGAAACCATCCGAGCCGCCACCCAGAAAGGAGCCACCGCCACCAGAGGTAGAATTCCATAAGCCAGTCACAGAGTAAAAAAAAAGTATTTTCATGCAGTCAGATATGAAGGAGTGGGGCGGTATTCTTTCCATAGCTACTGAGAGCTGTCCTAAGGATATAAAATAGGGCCTGGTGGCCGAAAAAAGAGCATCGGGGTCAAGTGGCAACATTCATGTGGAAAAGATGCCATCAACTAAAGCTACTAGAAACATTTTTCTGTCAAACCAGCCACAGTGCACTAGACGATGAGATTAAGTCGTTCAAGCCTTCAAATTGGAATCCAGAAAAGAGGTGAAGCTATTTCTATTTGTCAAGGAAGCCTGAATTCACACCAGCATCAGCCTTCCCAACAGCTGTTATGCAAACCTAGCTTTTAACGTAGAAAGATGGATAAAACGCCAGTGCAGCTGTAGACAGGCAAATTAGCTCCATGCTGAGACTGTAAAAACTGAAAAATCCATAATAAGACGCAATTATCCTCTACAACAATCATTACAACGAGGTTCATCTCCAACAAGAAGGATGAGTGAAGTTCTTATCAAGACTGGGTTTGGGGCTGGTCAAGAAAGGTGAATTTCATGGACATACTGCAAGTAGAAAGCTCCTAGAAAACAGCGAGGGAGAGTGATGGGGTATATTCAGCCGCTAATATGATTGGAAACAAATTGGACGCCGCGCTAGCTCACTGGTCCCGTGCAGGAGGACCCATGGTAGGCAACTTGACTGATTCCCCTTCTTATCAGGGAATGTTATGACTCATTGGCTCACAGGAGCTCGTTACATCTCAGACACCATTCACTTTTGAATTGTACGTCCCTAGAGGAAGTGCAGTTAAGATAGGACGCAGGGATAACTTCACATTATTCAGCATCTTTTTCGAATGTTGTAGGTTTTCAACAGGCCCAAATGAATAAATAAAAACGTTTCAGCCTTCATCAGAAGGAAGCTCTTCCGAAGAAGATGACGACGAAGTGTCTGATGAGGTATTACAGCTTAAAAACATTGTGACAATAGAGTCTGCTGAATAAGTAAACGCGTATGCCCAGCGGAAGGTTGTTAGCTGTCAAGAGGACTCTATAGTTGCCTAACATTGATTGAAACCCCGATAAGCGCTGTAGTGTAAGAGAGAAATGGGAAGGCAACACCCAATCTGAAGCTGAAGAAGTGACTCTATGGGATCGAGTCCTGTGAAAAAGAACTGTAGAAGCGTTCTGTTCCATCATCAGTGCATCTAGCAGCACACGGTGCTTAAGGACCGTTCTTAGGACCGCTGAAATTTGGCCAGCAGTCAGTTGCATGACACTTTTTCTTTGATGACCGTTCTTCTCTCAAGCTTATTTTGACGTGTTCTCTTCCACGTAAGCGCGATAATAATCACTACGAGAGTAATATCGGGAAAGAAGCAAATGGAGGAGTGCTTTCAGTAGGAGAACCTACACTAGTGAAAGAAGGCCCATTTTCAGAGCTAAGGAGTACTAGAGCTAGAAAATATCACTGCGTACGCATGGTGTCGGGCGGAAGGGGTTCGCTTCGTTGCGCGTGTCCGTCGAAACTAGGTTACGCCGCAGCCGTTGCACGAGGCGAGTCGGCCCGCGATATTTGACAGACGTCGTAATTGTCACTGGGGCATACGCTTTGCGTTTGGTCCACGGCAGTCAGTTTAAGAAGAAGAGTAAGCTGGCGTGCGCAGCGGCTCGTGCTTGTACATCTTAGGCTAATAATTGACTAAGTTTTATTAAGAAAGTAATAGTCATAGCAGATAGACTTTACAAGGCACGGATATGAGCAGCAACAAAGGAATAATAACAACATCATATAACAACTCGGAATACGAACAAAAGGACATAAACATAACACGACAGGAGAGTACATATAAAGGCACGCAAAGAATACTATAGGTTGATAAACAGGTCTTGGTGTCAGGGACGTCGTCCCAAGATGCATGAGGACTGTACAGAGAAAGACGACCGTCCCTCGGTCAGACGTGTGGTCGACTTCTCGACAGCTTCCATCGTCCTCGCTCCGCCCTGAAATAGTCAGATGAGTCATGAAAGTCGTCTAACTATCGACACGCTTTCACCGCATCACTTACAGAAGATAACACAGACAAATGCAAATTATTTGCTCCAATGACACTTGGTGGTACTGTAATGTCATCTCGAGACCTCAGTGTGATGCGCCGCGCGCGAAGTGGGCGGGGTGAGCTACATTCGACGGACACGCGCAACGGACGTTCTCCGGGCGGAAGCGGTGAAGTGGTGTAGTGGTAAGCGGCGCACTGCTTCACCCTCACGGTCAGTGGTTCGTTTGTCGGGTCGATATACGCCTAGGCCAACCAAGCCTTTCATCCCTCCGCGATCGTACCAGACTCGTCTGGGAGGATAAAAGCACTGACCTGTACATGGGCTGACCACCGAAAGACATTGTGTAGACCACATACGCATTCATTGCGCCACTACGATTCTGAATTTAAGTCGAAGCGCTTCCCTCAGGTGGGATTACTTAACCTTACTGTTTTTATCTTTATGCATGGTGTCAAGCGTGCAGGTTCACCGCACGACTGAACCCGTGCATCTGTCCAGTCAGTAAAGAATATTGGCCGAATTCAATACTGAACAAAGATCGAAACAAAATACTAGTCAAACAAAGATCGGTACTCTCGTCAGCTCTCATGGTCGGCCGACTATGTGCGCCAGTAGTTGCGTTACTGGTTAGGTCGGCCGACCCAAAGAGCATTAAGCGGGCGCACTAGCAGTGTGTGTGCGTGTTTTTGAGCGGAGGGTTGGGATCTTAACAATGAAACGAGATGGATCATTCATACTATATTCAATTTTGCACAAATCCATAAGAGGAATGATTACTTTTCGCACAAAACTTAGCTGTCATTCACTATACCTCCCTCTCTATGGCAGCCCACCTTGTTACAATACGGTGACGAGTTTTGTGGTACAGACTACGTTGTCGGGTGCCGACTCATACTGTGGAGCGTATGGTATAGTTTTTTGGTGGGAAGAAGCCGGAGAAACTAGAATTATTTCGTGGGGATATCGGAATTCCTATTTCCTATCTTTCAACAGACGAGAGGGCTTTTGACCATACCAGTTCCGCTCTTCCCACATCCCAAATTGCCATGAACAGCGTCGTCGATAAGAATATCTTTGCAACCTTTTCCATTTGACTAAGGAAGTGTTCTCATCAAATGAGCGAATATGTTCAAGAAATCGGCCGAGTCTCCAAAGAAGGAGCCTGTCAAGCAAATTCCTATAGCGCGGTCTTCACGAGAAGAACGAACTTCTTCACCGAGAGCAGCTAGTGCTGTTCCTATCAAGCAAGCCGCTCCACCGAAGCCAGTCGTGCAGCCAACAAGACAATTCATCCTTCGACAGCTACCAATTGAGGTGATTCTCTTTCCGATTTTGATTTCCAGCTGACAATAAAAATAATCAGTTGAAGTGTATCTCATCTAGTGCTCCCCTTGAGCATACTGAATAAACTTATAAATTACAACTTTCCTTGATCCTAGCGTTAGTAAGTGCTGGGCTCTTGCTATGAATTAGAGATTGTATGTAGAGGTTTATTAGTATGTAGAATGGAGGTGCGAATAGAACGGAGGTGCGTACAGAGTAAGAAGCGAAGGTATCGGATACGTGGATATGCTATGGAGTAAGTCAGTCTTCGGGCACTCGGGCAGTAGCTGCAGCTGCGGCTTCTCAGCGATCCTGCGCGTTCCTCAATGACCATGCGCTGTTGCTCTTTCCACCGTCCTTGTTATCATCGTTGCTCATCTCGAGTCGGCAAGCCTGGAAACCACAACATGTTGCTGCCAGCCTACCGTACTCTTTACTCCCTTTACACGTTGTAAACTCGGTCATCGGGTCTCTGTCGACCGCGAGAGGATTGATTTACCATTAGTGTTTTGTTAAGTCAGTTGTATTCTCTGTATCTTCTTGACTAGACACCTCCCCTCGAAATCCAACTCGTGTAAACTGCTAAACGGCCTTAGGTTCCAGTTTATCAGATAAGCGACGGTGGAACTCGAAAATGATAGAGAACAACGCGTAGGGAAGTCAGTGACAGCTGCGCCTCAATTTCCTGCTTCGCCATCATCCATCTGGCTCCAGGCAAGGAGAAAAAGGCTATTAGGGAATCAGGGACTATTTGGCACTTTACCTCAAATGCGCCATCCTCCTCCACTTAAGCGCGTTTTGTATACGGTCCGCTATTGCCTCATTTATTTATTGCAAGAATATCTGGCAGGCTACTGCTAAAGTAGGGTTAGACGAAATTTCACTTCAAGTTTTAATGCTCACTTGTGTTTCCATNGGCCCAGTTCACGATAAAAAGTTCTCCCTCTAAGAATACCAAATGACCTCCAAAGGTAACAGTAAAGACACTGTCGGGTCCAAAAACTCAACAGCTAGGGTGTAGTGGGCGCCCCGTTACCGGATCGCTCGGATGCCTCGTCTCTTGACCGATACCACGTCAGAAGAGTGTCGAGGCGATACAGATTGCAATATTCGCTCTAGGACCCACACACACAAACAGCTGATCGCTAAGTAGTAAGGCGATGTTTCCCTCTTCTTTTATTCTCTGTTATCCTTTTTGCTGCTGCGATTCTTCAAATTCCTACTCTAAGAAAAGCTGGGCTACTTTTGCTGGTGCTAGCGTTTTTGTCACTCATACTTATGAGTGAATGAATTTTAAGGGCAATTTTGCTTACTGTAATCAGCTATTCGCATCAGGACCCACACGTACGCATAAACACCCATTGTATAGCTCGTCCAAGCACCACTTCTTCATTTTTCTGGTCTTCTTCTTGTCCAGCCCCCTTTTCAGCGATTCTTTCTGAGCCTTTTACCACTTTGGAAACGCCGAATCGCGTACTCCCTTCGCCTTCAATATTTTCCATCCTATCCTCCATTTTTCGTCATAATCTGGACTACCCAAAACTATCGCGAACTGTGCATTTAAATCTTCATTTCTTGTGAAGTTCGTGCTGATATCTTGTTGTCATTGCAGCGAGCTCGGGCCTTCAATTAACGAGGCTATCATAGGGCTTCCAATTGAATTGGTCAAATAATTAATGTCTTTTGCATTTCACATCTCATGTCTGAACAGTCAGATGACCCTATCATCATGCCCTTTCTCTTCGTAATACCATGTTCATGTTTTGATTGTAAACCATTAGACTTTGACTCGTCATGAGGACGCTTTGGAGAAGTGCAGACGCAGAGTAGAAATGTCGTACTCCATTTCAAAGGCACAGCCTGCACAGAGTGCTTCTCCGATCTCTCCTAGAGAAGGCAGTTTTGGTTGGTAGCAATCCTGTTATCTACATCATTTAGGCTCAAAAAAAGTCTCAAGCAGCTCCAGCACAACCATCAAAACAGGTGGGGTTTCTGTAAGACCTAATCAGTGTTCATATTCATATGAAAACATATGACGGCTTGCTGTACTCCATTTTCAGAGCCGAGTTGATGAGGACGAAGTTGATGTGGAGATACCACAGCAGGTTAGAGTAGCGTTGATGAAGTTTGGAGCGTTCACCCAGATCGCTGGGCTCGCGATTCAGCAGAGTTTGTCGTACCTGCTATACCGCGAATGATTAGTTGATTCCTTGATTTCTAGACCACATCATACTTGAGTTCCTCTCAGAAATCGCCTATTGATCATAACGAGTAATCTCCTTACCTCACCCAGGAAACTTTTGTGAAAAGGCATTACTCCTAGAGGACTCAGCAAATTCCTGACGTTTCAGTTCCTGACCGCAGTTTTACTCACAAAGCCCAGCTTCGTCGTATATGGGATCCCAGATGTGACCTAATCCTTTTGAGCAACATTCTTCTGAGTTTCGCAGAGATAGAGTCTCATCCTTCATACAGAATCCTTGCATATCACCAAACCTCTAAATCTCCAAAATAAGAACAGTTCATGCTCTCTGCCAATCATCATACGCTTGGGCTAGATCTACACATCTTTTGGATCCACCCAAGCATTCGAATTCCATTAAAAATACCACTGAACTATTGGTGTTCGGTATTATTAGCTAGGCAGTGACCTGAGAGGGGAAGGGGAAGAGAGTATGGCTTCACTTTATACAAATTTAAATATTCAGAACTATCAAAGTTCAAGAAGATCTGCTGGCCACCTGTTTCCCGTCATGTCACCAGCTACAGAATCGGACGTAAGTTTTGAATGCTAAGCTTGACGTCGTGGACAATAAAGTTGACACACCGTGCCCAAGTGGATTTGGTGCGATATGACAGCGCGGATTCATTGCCGAGCATGAAGTATCTTTTAGTTTTTCGCATTTCATGCGCTATCGAAATGCATTTTCCTGAAAGATTTCTCGAGATAACTGTGTAGTTGGCTGCAGTTCCATTGATGGGGTTCTCTACTTGGGCACGGGAAGCCTGGAAATACCAAACCCTTCACCATACAATATTCGTTCAAATACGAGTCATCGGTTCTACTTTTCGCTATTCAAGCGTCTCTTCAGAACAGAAAGGAACGCATAACCATCAACCGTGTTGTACTAAATCCGATGTCTTGTTACTTCTGTGATTTTTTATTTCTTTTTCCAAGCTCAAATCCCTCTGTGAAATTCAGTTTTCAATTCATGATGTATGCCAATCGTAACTTATCAATCTACACGACAAACTGTTCATTTAGCTTCACGATAGGTATGACTTAGGTTGAATTTTAGGCTCGCAATGTGAGAGGTTACGTCGCCGTTAAGCAAACTAGCAAGTGATTCAATCTAATTTCCACATTGCAAGAGGGCGATCAGTTATGGACCATCTACTTACAACCAATCATTCACAACGTCTGGATATTTCGCCATGGGTTGCTCAACAAACCCTGTCCCTTTCCTTCAAAAACGGGTTTTCCGTCAAACGATGCCATGGCAGCTACCTCACCAGTTTTTACTCCTTAGGTCGTGGATTTTCTCTCCTATCACGGGGTTTCAGTGGCGATTATGTTGAAGGGTACCAACTTATATTAATGAGCAAAGGAAGAAATCATTCGATCGGAAGAAACTGAGGAACCTGGTATTATTTCGTGGGGCCTCGAAAATCTAATTACTACCCTTCAATGAATCCCACCGGATCGCCGAGGCAAGATTTTCCGCGAATATCGGAGCTGCGGAGGGAACCGATTGAACCTCAAAAGACATCGCTCGAGTGCTCTGTGACTTATGTTCCAAGCCCTTGACGTGGATGCACCGTCCACACGATCTCCCACCAGTAACGGAGCGCAGGAAGAACTGTGGAACCGAACAGGTTATGCGAAGTTCCGGATCAGCCAAATGGTTGGCGACTTCTTTCAGAGGCTTACGCTGCTTTCTGCCGTATCACCGGCTCTTCCTTCATGTCATTGTCCATATTGGAACACCCAAGATAAACATAAGATGAGCTCTCCCTGATTGGTGTACCATCGATCTTGATTTAACCTTCGTCAGCCCAAGCATTCTTCATAAAATGTGTCTTTGTTTGCTTGATCCGCACCCTACCGCCTCTTTCCTGTTTTGTTGAGTTCAGCAAGTTTCCGCTTCTGCTACGCTACTTGAATAGAAAACGATGTCGTCCGCAAGTCGGAGATTTGAGAAGAACAGTCCATCCACACGAATGCCCTTTTCGTCCCAGTCTAGCGACTTCATGACCTACTGCAGCGTTGCTGTAAAGCTGTGAAATTTGCCAAAATGGGGTCGCCTTGCCTCGCACCCTTCTCTATAGAAATGGTGTGTGGTCGTTGGAACAGCTTTTTTGTGGAGCTGCAGCGACTACTGCAGTTAGCTAGTATTCTTACATAGGGAGGGCCCACCCTTTGAGCGACCAGTGCTGACCGCATTCTATTCGACGCTGTCAAAAGTCTTTCGTAGTCAGCAAAGATAGGGACAAGGGGCATTCGGAACTCTCAGCTCACTTCGATCACCACTGCGACCCCTTGGATGTGATCTAAACAGCTGAATCTCTTCCGCAATTCGGCCTGCTCTACAGACTGAGCTCCATCCAATGTTCGCGATATGCGGGTTAGAATAATCTTCGTGAACAACTTGTAAAGCACACTTAACAAGCCTATTGGGGGGGAGGCGTAGTTGCGAAGATCATCCCGTTCTTCTTCTTGCGAAAAATGACCATCCGCGAGTTCCTCCACTGGTTGGAGATCTTCTCCTTTTGGAGGTAATATGTCATGAGTGTTCCGAGAAATACATGAAGTTCTTAGCCACCTACATGGAGTAGGTCGGCTGAGATCTTGTCCGGGCCTGGAGTTTTGCTCCTTTTCATGCTCGCAATCTCCGAAGGATCCGAGGTGCTGTTCCGCCAGTGGGGATTTTTGGTTTTCGCACGTGTATCGTTGATCGGTACAAATTAGTGTAAAACCTCTGTGTAACTTCCTCCATCTCAAATCTCAATGTTGTAAGCGTTTCGTCCTCCTTCTTCAAACACTCAAGTGGAATACTGTGGTCTTGAAGATCTCGATGGTAATTTCTCATACTAGTTCTGTTCAAGACTTCCTCCAGTAGTGTCCTCTCCCTGTATAGCTGAAGGTCTTGCCGCATTGCCTGTCTGCAACTGATGACAAGGCGTCCTGCGCAACCCGAGATTTCCTCGCCTCTCACCGGTTACCATACCGTCCGATGCCGGAGACGGCTGTGTGCGAAGTGCTGTTGCTGTTTTATTGCTCTTGCAGTGAGTTTGCTTCCTACAGTCTGTACGCTGTCTTGCCAGGGCCAGTACTAAGTCTTCAATATGGCCATAGCCGCTGTGGATCAGGGATATATGGGGTAGCTTACTCTCACCCGTACGGACATGCAGACGTGCCTCCTTNAACTATTAGTTATGAACAGATATTTGTAGAAATATTGAATAAGAAAAATGATGAAGGCTGCAACGCAAAACTTCGTTGAGCAGTAGCAAATGTAGACGAGAGATTTCGGACCATACAAGCCGACATCTGATGGTAGTGACGAAAGCATGTGGCAGGAGGAAAGGATGCTTCCTCTTTAGTATGCGGATATTTCCCCGAGCGAGCACTAATCCTTAATGTAGCATGCGATTACTTAGACCGGGGCTGCCGGAACTTGCTGTGCGCAAATTAACGCGTGAAGAACAAATTCATCATTTCTTGCATGAACACTCTTCCCTTCTCTTGCTCCCTCTATTTGTCATGCCACAAAATAGAGAACGCTTCGGAGGAGTGTGGACGCAGTACTGAGGCGCCACACTTTCGCCATCCAACTTCTCTTAGCGAAAGGAATTTTTGTTGGTCACAAGCCCGATACCTGCATCATTTAGGCTCAAAAGAAACAAAAGTCCCAAGCAGCACTAACGCAACCATCAAAACAGGTGAGAATTCTGTGAGGTCTAATTAGTGGTCACGTTCATCATGAATCGTATGACGGCTATATAGTACTCCATTTCCAGAGCCGGGTTGACGAGGACGAAGTTGATGTGGAGATATCACAACAGGTTAGAGTAACTTTGTCGCATATAATTATATGTTTCCATGAGTTTTTGACACCATCGAGCTTGACTTCCTCTCAGGTCTGTCAATTGATCACGATGAAGAGACCCTTCTGCACCTTTCGTGAGGCTGTTGTTTCCTGAGAATTTACTTGGCAAATTTATGACGTTTCAGTTCCCGATCGCAATTTTGCTTTCGATGCTGTGCATCACCGTTCATGGGGTTTTAGATCCCACTTGATCTCACCAACATTCTCTTGAATTTCGTGGAAATGATTTCATTTACATCAACGACCTATATATCACCAAGCCTTTTTAGAATTTCAGAATGGGAGCAGTTCATGCCCTCGTCAAAGCTTCTCAACCTCGGGCCAAGGGTTCGAAAATAAAAAGAGACATTTTCAACGCCGATCGACCTCCCTCTTAAGTGCCTTCAAGCATTCGAATACCATTTAAATACTAGACAAGTTGGGATGCATATTTAGCAAATACAGTGAACTCGAAGCAGGGAGAATCTAGTATCAAACAAACGCTCCAAACTATGAAAGGTAATTCTGATCTCGGCGGAAAGGAACCTAGGATTGATTTTTAGAACATAAGTGTTGTAGCTGTTTCACCTCACACCACTCACCTCCTCTAAACCGGTCCCCATATCTTACATTTACTGAGCAGTCAAAAATGCCCCTCCCCCTCCCCCTTTTAAGTGAAGAAATGCAGAGGAATGTAGGATAGAACTGAGTTATCCATATCAATACCTTTATCATAATCATAAAGTTTTGCGGACGGACAGACCGACACACAGACACACCAAGTTTCTG
>UZAF01016638.1:40566-71292 GCA_900617895.1 Haemonchus placei
CACAATATCACCATTAGTCTGAATGAACATCCGCCAAAATTTCAATTCATATGGCACATACGTGGGAACGGTCAGAACTTTCCTTACAACCTAATATATCAGCGTTGGCGGGAACCGCTGCAGCCGGGAAAAGCTTTGATACCATCTGCCAAGGGGTATAGCATTGGGCAAGCAGACAGCATGTATTCCGTTCCACCCGTTTTTTCGCTAAAATGCTGCATTATTGAATAATTTCCAAGTGCGTGGACATGCGAACGGATTTATAGGAGCTTGTCAGCGTTGAAGGGAATAGGCTTTGACACCTTCTTCTATATGGGCTCATTTTCAGATGATTCACTATGTTTTTGCTCTTTCGTTCCCCTCTCGCTTTCTCTATATGTATAGAATGCCCAAATTAAGGGTGCCAGTTCATAACGAGGTATTTGGAGCTTCTTAGCTATCTTTAGGGGACTCCACCTTTGCTACGGCCACACCATTTCATTTGGTGTCATCTCCGTTGTAGAAGAGCTTGACACCCTCACCGGTTCTCTGACCTTTGCTCCTTTCCAGCGGGTCTCCTGAATGCACAAGACTTGGATCACTTCATAATATCAGCGACCCCACAGGACTTCCCAGTCAGCGTCAGGGTCCCAATTAGAGCTAACTGTTTTGGCTGAGGCCGTTCACTTTTCAGCAGCCCTCGCTTACTATCCAGAGAACTTCAGCGGGGGTCCATGATTATTGTGTCCAGATTTCTCCATCAGCCGATTTCTGGGTCTGACGCTGATATCGATTACATTTTTGCAATTTTTTGCGAGATATGGCTTTCAAGTCGGCAGGGACTGAACTCGAGTTCTTTCTAAGTGCAGATTTGAGCCTACGCCCTTATCCACGCGGCCACCCCTGTCTGGTGTCTTATTATCTTGTCTCGCATATTGTTTTTGCTGCATGCAGTGCGGATCGCTTTTTCCCATTTTAAGGATTTGGTAATGTTTGCAGGCAGTTTGCAGGTGACATCAAGGTTCAGGAAGTTGAATGGCACTGACGACACGAAAAGAATTAAGAAGCTTCAGGTTTTTTGGAGTGATCAAGTCAGTAGAATCAAAGTTTTGTTCTTGACAAAGATGGTAATCAGCTTAGTTTCTCGTCATTATGCGTTCATCGTCAAAAGGTTACTTTTCGAGCCCACCAAGTTTCCAGTGTCGTAGCCTAAGAAAAAGGATATTTCGTTGACTGAGAAAAATCCAAGATGGCTGCAGAACGGCACCGACTTTATATGCATCAACCCCTGCATGGTGAATGTGTAGAAATAAACAAATGCAAAGTTCAAAACAGAGCATCTACGGTAAGATTTGAGTTTACTTAAGGGGGGACAAAAACATCACTTACAGAGACTTCATTAGCTTATTCTTCTACTTTCTATTATTGAGTTACTAGCACTCGCCGTCATAACATGCTGACGGAGTTTTGTGAGTATAACTATAGGAGAAGCAGCTGCGATACAGGAAAAAGCTTCTGTAACTTTTTTGGAAGCGCCTCTGTTGATAGCACGAGAATGTCGCTGAGCACAATACCTTGATCTTAATGCTGTGAAGAAGGTGGGTATCTTTATCTAGATGGGGTGAACTAGCAAAACCAAAACATTTTCGAGACATGTGTTATGGTGAAATGACACAGATGATCGATTGCCGACTGGCACAGATTACTGTTCCATGAAATTATTAGAAGCAGAAGTTGCACAGGCACATTACCGTCAGTCTGGAATTGACTCAAGCTGGCGAAAGCCGAAAGTAGTCAAAATTTTCTCTGAAAGGGGACTGATTGGTATGTAAAATTTTTTCTGTTTGCTGTGTAAGCATATGTTGTAAGGAAGCAGTAATTTCAATATATTTATTCAGTATGGGAAGTTGAAAAACTCGAAGAATCGCACACAAGAACTGCCAAAGTGGATATATTCCCTAAGTGGTCTCATTTCATTGATTCCTGATTAAGTGTTTCAAATGTAGTAATCTACAACGAAAATTTTTGTGAGATGTATTCAATGTTCTGAGAATCGATGCAATAGCTGAGCCTGAGCTGATATCCTTAACATTCACGCGCATTTGGTCTCGAATACGACTGTAAGAAACAGAAAAGGAAGGATAAATCTGAGGGGTAATTGAGGCAAAGTTGTCGGAAGTTGCCGGAGGTGCATTCGAAAGGAAATTGCCAGAACTCTGGAACTCCAGAAACCTTAAAGGAAGCAACTCGGTCTGCCTTATGAAACCAAATGAGGTCATTCATCAGGGTAAACGAGGCAAAGATGTCGGAAGTTGCCGGAGGTGCATTCGGAAGAAAATTGCAAGAAGAACTCTGGAACTCTAGAAAACTAGAAGGAAGCAACTCGGTTTGCCTTGTGAAACCAAATAAGGTCATTCATCTGCAGCGCTTTCAGTTGAGTTGAAAAATACCGCAGATCTATCATTAGCAGAAGCAAAACACTGAAGGCGAAAAATAATTCACTGCTGAGGTGGAGAATAGAAGAGGTTGAGAAAAATCGAAACAGCCAGGCTCCGGGTTATGGAAGGCTGAGAGTTGAAAGCAAGGTGCCACATTAGCTCGCTTGGCGTTATAATTAAATGTTAAAGGGATTACCCTTTGCACAAACTTCAACCGATAGACACCGAGCCTCTCGACTTTTCGGCAGGACCTTGAATGAAGTTGACAGTAGGTTCAACCTATCCGCGTGTCACAGACGTGACTATATAAGAGATCATATTAAATGAAGAGCATTATTTTGCTAGTAAGTATTTTACTTACCTTGATTCTGTTAGTGTAATCCTTATGGCTTATTTAGTTAGAGATTTCCGCTCTGAAGGTGTCCTGTCCGGCGACACGATTACACGAAGGTGGCCTCTATTTATCAGAGATCGCGCGCGCGTGCCGAACGTCAGTACGAGACGGAGCATCGAAAGCATTCGACACTTTCTTCTTAATTCGTGAGAGCCTTTTTATCTTTTCTTTCTATTATTCTAAAGCGTCACACGTATTCTGTTGATTTGTATAAATAGAGCATCTCGTCTGTTTCCTTTAGCATTAGATCATCAATTGGAGATTTCATTCACATTTAGTACTTCGGAGCTTTGTCACTTAGCCCTTTTTACTATAGCGCTCAATAGCACTGTTCTTTAATTCCTTCATACTTGTGCCTTAATTCACTTATACACACAATAAGATTTAGTACCTTGATCTCGTTAGTGTTGTTTTGATTTATTGGTTATTACAGCTTAATTACCCAAGTTTGAGGGTCGAGCTCGATAGTGCGGCACGACACCGCGCAGTGTTAACTCTCACACGTGTTACTCAAGAACAGACTGTCAGACAGCAGAATCGAAAAAATAGACGTGGATGTCTTTTGCCTTCTTCACGAACATTTCGATGTTTTTAATGTTTTCCAAGCCGCCCGCTTCCCTCGGCGCACATTGTCAGGTCACTTCATTCATAATGTTGATTATCCTACTAAGATACATGAAGCTGAAGCATTGAGAGACATGCGTTCCGTTGAGCGGAAGTGTCAAAACAGGTCGACTCCTCAGGAGGACGCCCTTCTTCAAGTTTAACTGAATACAGATCTTTCCATAAACACTTCCCAGCCCAGACTGCATTTGCTACGTTTGATATTTGCTCGGTATTCGTTGTCAAATCATCTGTAGTGCCTGGCATCAGACCGCTCATGGTCAGCATATCGGGGAGTAAAACCCGTAAAGAACGAGAGTGACCAATTTTGAAGAACTCCTCTGAGGTTAAGCGCAGGTGGCAATAGTACTGCTCGTCTCTCTTGAAAGGTCTCCTAAACGAAGGAATTCATCGTAAGTAGAGCTTCTAGATATGTTCGATACAGGATACCAATCAAGGCATGGAAGGCTCTCAGAGAGCTTGGGATCAGAAGGATCACCCAGTCCCTGAATACTGTGACCACTGAAAAAAAGAACTTTAGTTGCNCAGGCCACTATAACAGTAGACACAGTATTGGGTCATCTTGCCTCCATCTCGTAGCAGCAGTACGACCTCACACTGGGAAGGCTGCGGATGCAATCTTCATAGCCAGACAAATGACGGAAACGTATCGAGAAAACTCTACCCTGTTATCAAGCATTTCTCTATCTGAACAAGGCTTTCTTTGCGACCAGTTCTCTGGGGGCGCTTCGAATATGCTCAAAAACAGACAAAGTCGAAAAGCTGAAAATTACAATGAAGACGGACATACTTCGTGGCTTTGTGAAATCCGCAACCACTGTCTCGTTTCACTTTGCAATGTCAAGGGTTGGTAGCCATAGCACTACATCTCCTCCTACATGAATGGCCGACTGAGAGGTGGCCACAGAGCAGGTCTGATTTGCGAGAGTGATCTTACGCCTCTTCCGGAGCGGCCCCTCACCTCGGGGTTGATTAGACCCAAGCAAACTTGTCGTCAATTTATTATTTTCACTGCAGCACTCCCGAACCTGCCGGACCTGCGGCAGTTACTTCCAGTTGTGTTTGGTTCGGAGAGATATTATGCTGTGGGAGTGCTGTTCACACTACGACCTGCACATAACAAGTCATATACTCCTTAATCGAAATAAAGTTCGAATAAACGATTCATGAAGAAGACTGTAGAGTAAACCACGACGAATTTAAGGTCTACAAAGTACATGGAGGAGGTCCATTACGTCGTGCCAGCCCATGGAACTATCTATGAAACCCCTCGCAATCTTGCAGGCCTTCATGCTCAGTGTTTTTTTNNTTTTTTTGTTGGCTACGTACCCTCCATTACTACTTGTAGACGTGGGTTTCTTGCAGTGGGAGACTATGATGGTGTTAGGAGCAGGGGATAGATAGGTTGGAATGGTATCAGACTCGAAGAAGTCGACTCGACGCAAATGGAAGAATGCAGATCTTGCGGTGGTATTTGATATCGGTATACTAGACGATTTGCAGAACAATTGGAGTGATGAGGATTAGAATTGACGCTGTCAGTTCAGTTCTCGGTTCTAACTTATTATGGAACATTCGAAGTGTAGGGGGTTGCTCTGTAAGACCTGGAGAAAAAGGGCCTTTTATTTTGTCTACTGACGATAAATTTGAGATTTGCGAAATGAGCACTAAGAAAATACTGAAAACTAAAGGATTGAGGTCCCTGATGGCGGTCAGTTCACCACTGATCAGGCCCCATATAGCCCAAATTCAAAGTTTTACGGAGCACGCTTACCATTAGTCGGAAATGGTCGAAAGATTATTGAGAGAGACAATAGTGGCAGTCGAAACGGTCCCAGGGAATTTGCTTGAAACGTTTTGTTTTTGAAGTCAGAAAGGTCGTTGCATCTTTCCTCGACCTTTTTTATGTGTACGTGGACTTCTTTACCCGAACGAACTTTGACCATTTGACTTTTCGACCTAAACTGAACTTTGAGACAACCTACCACTTTTTACAGCTCATCTTCGCCTCTCATTGAGGTGCTAACCCATCACCGCTATACTTCTCACACTTCTTTTTTTACACAGGGTGAGAAGCCCAAACAATCAAACGTAACAACTTTCATTCTCTAGTACAGGCAGATTCACCAGATAACCAAGGGCAATAGGGGGTTAGTCGTAATTAGTAGATATGCCCTTTTGTCTGACTTTACAGACGTTGCCTTTTGTTTGCCTAAAACCTTTACTGAAAGACTACAGAAAATTTGAATGTGCCAGGAAAATGAGTTGTGAATTCCTAATCTTTGACACCTTGAAAACAAATGGGAAACAGATAAGAGAAAGCCAACTTTTTCTAAGCAAAACTCCTCAACAGTGGGTCAATTCGCGATATATGTACATATTACTTCACCGGACTCGGTGTCCTTTGTCAGTCCGGTGAAGTAATATGTACATATGTCGCGACTTGTACCTCGCAACTGACTTTGATGGGCCGAAACTTGAAGCCTGAAGGTCGAAAACCCCAATTTCTTTCGATAGATGGAATAGACGGACTACCGAAGGAAATCAGCTAAAATCAAAGGTCAACTGAATTGGCAAAAAAATATCACGAGATGTAATTTGAGTGCTGTGTGCGTGTAGCCCTGTCGACAGCAGACCTGATACCCTAGAACCAGCAAGTGCGTCACAATCACACGGGCTAGTTTAAAAAATTTATCTGCATCATCTGATTGTCAAAAGTTCGCTACACTCTGTTCAAGAACTGAACTCAGGGATCGAAGGGCACTTGGTCACGTTATCACTTCAATGTCTGCTGTAAGATCGTCACTGCGGACGCTAGAAATTTCCTCCTTCCATCTTCTGGGACTGAAAATAAGCTATTGAACTTCCTTGCTTGAACTGGGAGCCCCTTCGAAGCTGAGGACGGTGTCTTGCTACAGTTTTTATATCCATATCTATCCATATTTTCGTTCACTTTCTTTATCCATTTCCTTTACTTACTCTATTAACTTCCTTCGTTTATGTGTATTTTTTNTTTTTTAATATTGCATGCATATGGGCTTACTTCTAGCCCACTACCTGAGAAGGGCTTTTAATAGTTTGTAGGACAAAAGACTGGAATTAGCTGTCCCTACTCTAGTACATTCCTACTCTTTGATTGACAATCGCTTCACTAACGAACTAAGGACAACTGTCGACTATTGCACTGATACTACCCACCCATGCACTGTTACCACCTGATTGCATTACGTGCTTACAAAATCAACGGAACCGGCTTAACGAGATCATTTGCGCGGTAGGTAATCCATGATGCGCAGCTGAAGTCATTTTTTGTTTACCTCTCGAGGTTCTCCCAGCCCAAACTTTAGCGACTGCTTTATTTATTACTCTAGCTTCACTTTACTTCCTTCCTCTATGGTTTCATCAGTTTTTTGCTGTCATTTTCTCCATGAAAGATGAAAAAACAATTCCCTCACACACATAGTGAATAATATGAAAGCAGTGGTGCTTTTCATCTCATATGCTAGACAGTGGATACTATAGAGAGGCATCGGGATAAAAAGCACATGGGATTACGATTACGGAGTCGACAGAAACCTTATGATAAGGTGACATATAAGAGAAGATTCGTCTTGTTTGATAGGCATTGTCGTTATCGTTCACTCGTTCGTCTTGGTGCTCTGTTTTATTGGGTCTTCTTCATTTCTCGATTTATTAGAGGGATGTAATTGTACAGCTCCTGTAACTGTGAAACTTCTGCGGCTTCGTATCCCTTCTCGACTTCGCAGTGTGAACGATACCTTCCTTTACTAAGCCATATATTAATTTATGAAATGCCTAGGTACATAGCTTATGAAGAAACCCATCTCTAAAATGTTTAGAATCAAGGCGAGGGCTCAACAAGAAAAGGGAAATAGAGTGGGCAAAATAGTCAAACTTGATGTGTGGAGTAGTATTTGGTTGGGCCGTGGTCATTGTTTGCGATTGTTTCCAACATACTAAATGATTTGGAGAAGTTTCTAGGAATTAATCCTGGATCGACCAAAGTCGAGTACCTCATTAGCGCTCTACCTGTAATGACAATTGCTTGCCATTTCAAGTACTGGCTCAATATGGCCTAATTTTAGCTAGGCAGAAAATCTATGCTTGGATTATACGATGTACTTGTAAATGAATGTTCGTAATAAATATAGTACAGCACTTTCGCTGCAGGAGCCTATTGCATCAGGTTGAATAACAGAGAATGCCCGCTTTTTCCAAACCTTCTTGAAGCACTTCCTTGTTACCCTGCTTTCTGTAAAGCAACAATGTCGTCTCTTTCGACTAACACTTTGTTCTTTACTAGATCCGCATAAGAAACTTAAAACATCTGTGCTGCAGAAGGAATGGACGCTGTGGACGAGCTATCCTGTCGTCTTTGGTACCACAAGCTCACGAAAGCAACTACAGCCTTGAAAACTAACCACGTTTGGGACGGCCACTAATCATAGATTTTGACTGCATCGAGGATCTCTTGTAAAGCAATCGGTAGCTACTGCCAAACATGCAGTGCTCCTAAATGGTCACGGGCCTTCCCTATGAGTTGTGGCGTACAATACAATAATTGTACAATACAAACTAGGGAGGTGGATTCTCTGTGTATCTCTTTCGACTAACACTTTGTTCTTTACTAGATCCGCATAAGAAACTTAAAACATTTGTGCTGCAGAAGGAATGGACGCTGTGGACGAGCTATCCTGTCGTCTTTGGTACCACAAGCTCACGAAAGCAACTACAGCCTTGAAAACTAACCACGTTTGGGACGGCCACTAATCATAGATTTTGACTGCATCGAGGATCTCTTGTAAAGCAATCGGTAGCTACTGCCAAACATGCAGTGCTCCTAAATGGTCACGGGCCTTCCCTATGAGTTGTGGCGTACAATACAATAATTGTACAATACAAACTAGGGAGGTGGATTCTCTGTGTATGGATAGCCTACGTAAACCATACTCGGACACGTCAGTGGGTGGATGCACACCAACAGCCATTGCCACTTCCAAGACCAGAGCTTCACACGAGACCCCACGAAGCTCATGCTTTACATATGGCGAAGTGTTTGAGGCCTGCATCACTAGGATCTTCTGGATAACAACACCACCCTTATCGAACCCACCCACTGTCGCAGCAGCTGGAGTTGCTGCATTGCAGCAAAACTGCAGCTCCCTATACGTGAAATCCCGCATGCTGCAAAAGCTATCAGTGGCGGCCATCCAACTTAACCATATCTCTATTAGACGGATCATGTTGAGTGAGCTTTTCGTGTACAGACTGTTCACGGACTCACATCTTCATTTCCGCAGTGTTGCTCTGATTGCAGATCTCTCATGACTTGGTCTTCAAAAGTTATCAGAATAAAACGGTACAGATGTCAAAAAAGTTGGTTCTGCATTACTGAATGAGTAAGGTTTCTCATTTATTCCACCGTCATTCGAATCGAATGGAACACCCTCCGAAGTATGAACGAGCTATTTGGCTGGGGATGTGAGCTTGGGCAACAGAAGAGTTTTCAGGAGTTTTTTTCAAATCCCTGGAATTTCACGTGTATTTGCCTTATTCGTTGCTCTTTGTACCACTTACCTATCCCGAACTCACTTTTACTGTCATATTATAGGTGTACGCACTTTCCCAGACAAGAAAACTATCCTTTCTCGCTTTTCGAGGCTTACTTCCGTAAAAATGAATAAGTCGGTCATTCCTTATTCTTGGGCACTGATTACGACATTTTTTCCAAAATTACGAACACCTCTTCAGCTGGAACTTGAAATAGCGATACCCTGCCTCGTTTTACCCTACGGACGGAGTCGACGTAAAATGCAAGTGTGAGCATTTTTATTGCAGTGTGCAGCCTTGGCATCTTTCTCTTCCTTTCCGCAACTCGCGATTTGAAAATTACCCGACATGATTGGTATATTTTTACTCGAGTGCATTAATGTTTCCGACAAACTTTTCGGCAGTTTCCTAAGCCCTCTTAAGATTTCATTTACTCATGTCTGGATTTCTCGCTCTGAATTTGAACCCAATGCCACTTTGGAAAAAAAAACACTTTCCCGCAGCTCGAGTGCCGCAATACTTGACACTCCACGATACAAAACCAAAGGGTTCACTTGAGGCCATCCAGTGTTCAGTGAAATGTGTAAGGCGCTCCAATCTTATCAATGCAGACGCTTATCTCAACGAAAAGAAAATCGGTCCAAAAGTCCACACACCGTCCTCAGTCCTGAAAATATCAGTTGGGGAGTTTCAGTCGTAAATGCTGCGATATGTAGCACAGATAATTATATCTCACAATGGATAGAGCTCACACAATCGTCACCTTCTAGTCGACCCTGTCAGCTAGTACTCTGAAACAGGGAACAGGGAGTTTATGTTCCACAACGAAGTTTTCACCACCATCCGTCCCCTCCGAGTGTGTTTCGAACAAGCCTGCTTTCGCTTTCTTTCAGTGTCAGCTTATCGTTACATTCAAAAAAATACTTGGAGGTCCCTTGAGAGGCGTTTTTTTTTCGTGGAAAAAACAGCAGAAGAAAAGTGGAAAAGAGGAAAGGATCAAAAAACGAATGGCAACTGAGCAGCGATAAACTAGACATGCGAGGCTCTAGAAATTTCGAAGGGCAATCTGTTCTGAAAAGATCGGGAGCGATCTTATTGAACCTTGATATGTTTCAGCTGGGTCTCCCAGAATTATGCTATAGTATGGTGGATGAGATGACGTAAAAATAAAAAGACAACCAGCACAAGCATACCAGGGTGCTTCATTCCTCGTATGCTACTAAAAGGAATGATTCATTATTTCGCTTCTTTCGGGCAGCAGTGCGCCTCATGTGGATGGCACCGCCTGTTACATTGTGTCCGTCCACTGCAGCCACCGGTTTTTGCCATAACTTGAACTCTGAACGCCGTCCCAACTTCGTCCAATTTCCCGTTACCCCGTGTAGCAGGTTTTCGCTCGCGGGGTCAACGCCCAAGCCGGTACTTTGCATCAATGGTTTCGATTGACTTGCCATGAGGCCACCATATGTGCCGTTTATTGCAATTGAAAAAAACACCTACATCGACGTGGATTTGCCGTCATCGCTTGCTGATGTCGCTATAACTCTAACCGCTCAAATTGCTGCTGCTACTGCTGCTGCTGCTGTTGCTGCTGTAATGTGCACCAGTTCTTTTTTCCGTGTGTGCGAGTCCGCCATTGCCACCACCGGTTGGGGATTCGGGCAGCCGTTAGACCACGCCCGCCACGATGGCGGTGGTTTGCTACCGCTCCACTTGGACCCGTCCGTCCATAATGAGCCTTCGACGCTCACTTTTATGGCTGCACTGCAAGTGCACTTTTCTGTGGGCCTCTGTTTCAGAAAAAAAGCCTATGTGACTTTGCGGCTGTCATTACTGCCATGATGATCTTTTTTACTGGTCGCAGGAATATTTGAACTTTGTTCTGAAGGACGTCATTTTCCTTCCTGACACTATCGCCATTTAATACACCTGGCTGATAGTGATTTTGGCGAAAATCATGGAAGGATAACAGAAGTGAACTGAACCAACTCATCAGCTCTTTCTGTCTTAGGGAAAGTCTTTTTCTTTGTATCGACTTGATGTTTTTAATCGACCATTGATATATCTCCTAATTATGACTGATAAACAGCTTTCTGTAAAGTTAATAGTAGTTATAAGCCGTCTCCATTCCTCCACTTCCTCAGAAACGAAGAAAATTATCGGTTGATGCCGGAGAATATTCTAAAGACAACCTACTATTGACTTATACAGCCATTCATTAAAGTTACTTCTTCAAAGCCGACTGCGATGATCTGAACTCGAATCGCTTCTTGAAATTGCAGCCAAAACAAAGGTAAATAAGATTCGATTTGAAGTTTTCATTGATATCAGCCTTTCTACTGGACTTTCCAGACTATTTATCTCTGTCATCCTTATTTCTATCCGTTGGAAAACACTAAATACTAGCTGACTTTTCAATGAAATGTGCTANCTATTTATCAAATGTGAGAAAGATAATGCGCTCGAATCACGATTTTGCGCTCCACGTCCAACTTGCATCCCGATTTGAACCCTCACCGCTTCGCTGGGCTGTTGATATCGCTCGTTTCGTTCTTCTGACTTCTTTTTTCAATTGTTTTTCGAATAATATATTCGAAGTGCTATCGAGCATTCTATAAGAAGGTACGGAACCAGAATCCGTCGTAGTTACCTCTTGAAAATGATCTCGAACATTCCGAAACTGAGTGGATGCACTTTGCACGAATTGGCATTGATCGCTCCGACATCGCGTGACGGGGAGTTATGGGTTTGATTTCTCTCTTCTGGACTCACATCGGTGTGTTTTCTTAAATTTTACAGTCCCTTAGGTATCACAGAAGTAAAGACTGGTTTTGTGTGAACTGACTTCAAGCTGTAGAATTACATACTTAAAAGAAATGCTGAAAAGTCTTCTAAAGCTGAGTTTACAAGGTTCAGGATAAGATATAAGCTAGTGTTGGGATTTCTAATCGTCGCTAGGGTTGGGTCGCTTAAACTTAAAATTTCTGTCTTCCATAACTTTTGATTGGTGAAAACTGGTGCACCCATTTATCGACATCGTTTTAGTAACGATCTAATGCATCTTCATTTCCTTTCAGAATTATTGCCTTTGAAATGCAGTCAGCCTTTTAACGGGACCGTTCAAAGGTGGCTATGTTTGTGTGAATACGTTTCAGTGTCAAAATGGGATTTCTAGGGGAAGGCTCGTGAATTCACTTCAAACGGTTACTCATAGCACCGACGAATCCAGCTTCATCTTTTCGTAATAAGAACACACTAATGTATTTATTTGGTTGCTTTATCCAGTTTTCTTATTGTGTGCCATCAACTAAGACCGACGACCACCCTGTTGTTCCAAACCCTTCCCATCTCCGGTTGGTACCCCTTCTCAACATGCCCATCCCTTCATGAAATAATCACAATAATCTCTCCTTACTTTTATAATAGAAAGGAATCGATTTGCACTCGAGCCTTACCTAAGAAGATTTCTTCTGTATTTCCAGTTTTCTCATTACTTTTCTCTTAGCGGTCCTTTCCTTTAATTCTGAGCTATCTGACAAGATGCCATGAGGATACATACCCATTTTATCGTAAGTTGTAACACAAAGCAATGTTCAGTAAAGAGGCTTTGAGAAATTTCTACCTTCTGAGGAGTTCTGCAATTTGTGTTAAACATCAACATTACGCATGTGAGCCCTCATAGGATAGAGCGCATGAGGCACACACCAACTCGTTTCTCATAAAATCTGCAGCGGAAAGAAATCGTTCATTTCTGTAGATGTAAGCGAAAAACCCGAACATTCGATGTTCCACGTGCCACAGCTCTTGCAGCCCTGGTGGGTTGCAGTGGTGGGAGTGAACTAAACATCAGACATATATTTCTTTTTTCACAGTAAAAATTTTGATTTCGAATGGAATTAGGTAGAGGTATATATATATGTATAAATACATATATATATATATTCAGTTCGTGACTAAAATAGGTGAGGAAGGGTCACCTTCCTCTAGGGAGGTATATTAGAAAAGTGAAGAGGCCGGCGCGAGTATGCTTACAGGGCTAACCTCAGCGTGTCTCTCACGTCAACGTGCTGTTTTCCGACATCGATCGATAGCCATCGTGGACGCTCACGCAAAAACGCCAGTAGTATGAATGCGTCCAAAGTGATACCCACTTATGCCATCAAGCCGTCCGCCCTTCTGGACTTGCTCGTCTGGAAAAGCGCCCATTGTTACATCGGATACATTTTCAGATCATTGTATAGGCGAAATGCTCATTCAAACCCTACTAGGGTTGTGGATGGAATGACCCCGAAATGGGATTGATCAATCTCAAAGAGAAATCGTCTCGCGGGTCTACTTGCGAACCCCCTAAGTTTTAGCTGGCGAAATAACTGCTGCTGTTGTTTTTCTTCGTTTTTTTTTCTGTTGTTTCCAAATCATCAATGTTCCTATATGTTCGGGAACTCGCTTCACCAAAAGCAATAAACTGTTATATCTTCACACATACATTTTTGTAAAGAAGCACTGGAGCAGGAACTCTTCAGTTGTTTCCTACACGACAACCCTTAATTTTCAAGATATGGTTTAGTGGTAAGCTGTCAGTGTAGCCAAGAATCGTATTATCGACTAACCTGCTAGCCACTCTACTTTCCGGACATTCTGTTCTGCCTGTATTTTTAGTGTGTATTCTGCTAATGTTCAAGTGTGATGGCAATTCTTAGTGCTAGGCGCGTCCATAGCTTCTCCCGCTTTTGTTCTCTACAGCTTCGTGCTCAGCGCACATAATTTGCTCCAGTTTCCACAAATCAATCAGAAAGTTCTTCGAATTTTATTCTGATCTTCCTCACCTGTTTTTGCCCTGAAGTAATACAGTTCCTATCCCTATTCACTATAAATCTAACAATAAGTTCTCGTTTTCTTACCGTTGATCGATTAGGCTTTCATGATGTGCCAAACGTTCGACTTCCATTCAAAATCGTTGAATGTGTATGAGGCCTATCCATTGACTTGAGATGGCCGACAGATGTACAAGTTGCAAAATTCATCCTTCCAGACAACCTTGGTTCCAATAATGAACCAGGGTTGAAGGTACAGTTCACGATAATTTTGGTATTTTTAGTTTTAGACGAATAAGGAATGTACAGTCCAAAATAGTGCAAAAATGGCGAAGGAAGCGCGAAAACCGGCGCTAGAAAAGTATAGGGCTCTAAAGAAAGTAGCGAAATCAGGAGGATTGTTACGACAAAAGCTGCATGGAATGGGCATTTGGACGAGTTGTGCAAATGTGTGTGCCATTGTGCTCCCTGCTCCCTGCTTGCAACATGTGCGTCCCGGCGTAACTGCTGCAACCTCCACAACCTTTAAACGCCTTGAAAACTCGTCCATACTTGGGTATGTAGATTGGCTAATCCTGCTCTGGTATTTCGCGGGTCCGGGATTTTTTCCCCTAACACGGCGTCGCACACGCCGCACCCGCCGCCTATCGCAGGATTGCGATGGAAGATTGGAGCGCGCAATTTGTGAGGTAGGGAATCCTTTAATTATTTGAATTGGCTGGCCGCTCTTTTCAATTCCAATGCGGTCTTGATCGTCGTTTATATNAAGTCATCATCCATGTCAACCTCGAAGCATATATGACCAGGACNCGATTGGCGAGAGGCGGGGTGAGTACGGTAATTGCAGTGACACTTACCGCAAGCCGCAAGGGAGAATGCCGCGATAGGGGAGAAGTTCCGTTACCCGGTATTTCGCCTTATCTAAGCCGTTCTTTGACTCGACAGCCTCCGTTTTGCTATCCTTGGGGTTCACAGGCTCATCCTGAGGAGGAATCTTAAGGTCCATTTTTATCGTGAACTGTGCCTTTAACGGGAATCGTGTTGAAATGCGACTTATCAGTAGACCACCTACGCCCTTGCTTCACAGTTATTGGATAGTTTTTTGCGGCATTTCATGTACACTGACTTTAGCTTCCCATTGGGTGTTCGCCTTTTTTTATTGTACTATGAAAATTTTGCCGGCAACTTTCTCTATGTACTTAGGGGGAGTTGAAGTGGAATTAAGCAGAATATTTACGAGTTCCTTCCACATTCGTGCTTGTCTGGGCGTTGCAGCAAGCGATAAGATCGGTTAGTTTCACAACAGATTATGCTTGCCGCGTCCGAATTGTGCTGTAGGAAGCCCGTTGACGCTAAGCTACGGTTTTTCTGACGGTATTCTTCTGCGTCCTGCACTTGCAGCGGTCGACTGCAAATGCGCGAAACATAATTTGGTTCAGATTAAACCTAAAAAGAGGCAGCACGGAATGACGGTCGAATAAGAAATTTGTCAGAAAAACCCACTTAAAGTACTTCGGATTGTGAGGGCTGCTTCCATTGCTACAATGAAGAGTAGTTCAAAGAATATTTCTTGGAATGGTTACAAGTCATCATCCATGTCAACCTCGAAGCATATATGACCAGGACCCCTATGAAGCCCTGTGCTGACGAATCAAAGGGAGAAGTTCAAACGAAATTTCGATAATGAAATTCAATAATGTCGCAAGCGCTGAGGAATAATAAGAGCTTCAACTCTTACTAGCAGAAGATGAACAAAGATGGTTTTCAAGGCGAGAACGACTAAGCGAAATGAGTGGAAACCGGAAACTTTTGCCTCCAACGGCGAGCACTTCAGGAAGAGGCTTGATATGTCAATTGTGCTCTTGTAGACCAACAGCAAGTCCAACCTCAAGAGCTTGGACAATTTTCCCTTAATTTTTTCAAAAACCGTCACCTTGCCTATGTTCACGGAAGAGACAGCGACTTATTTTCCCGTTGTTTTCCATTTTCATCTATCCCGTTGTGAGAAGGGTCAAATTCTCGAAAAAGAGGAACAGGGACTGTCGAATCGCAAATCTCTCGATTCATGGGCCTATGTCACTCATTTGTCGACAATATCTTCAGGAATCCTACAGATTAGAGAGAGTGGGGTGCGCATTGTTCCTCGCGTCTGTTGAAGCAGTCCTCACACGCGGCGTGTCAGCCCGCGATTTTTGACAGATGTCGCAGTTGTCAGTGCATACAATCCGCGCTGGGTCCGCAGCATTCGGCTTGAAGAGAAGATAGCACGGACTAGTGCAAATCATCCGCTCCACTGACACCTAGTCGTCTATAACGTCTCTCTAGGTCGCAGTGGGCTGCCCCGCGTGTAAAGTGGGGGGGGGGGGGGGGGGCCNAAAGGGGGGGGGGGGGGGGTGACCTAGTTCCAACGGACGCGAGGAACGGACGTTCCGCGAGAGAGCTGGGGCAAGAGAAGTACGGGACGTTTTTCGTCACTTTGGAAGGATATAAACGAGAATAGCATAGAAAGTGCTTACGTTTCCGCTTTAACAACCCAGAATAATGGTAAATAATACTTTATAGGATAAATAATCTACTTCTTGCCTTGACGCTGTTAGAGGAAGTGCGGACCCAGCTATCTGGATCCGCTCGATCCCGCACCATTGAGGGGCGTATGTTCAGTTAGGGAGTCGTTTTAGACAGTCGATGACGAAGTAGTGGTAGGGGATCGTCGCCGTAGACGACGATAAAGTTGTTTAGGTTCTTTGCATTTCCATGCGTCTTTCATCAGTTTTACTTGTTTCTTCGTTGTATAATTTATTGTGAAATACTTTCACACAGCTCAGCTTGCAACGGAAAGGAAAGGGTTCTAACGGAAAGGCTGTAGGTGGCGTTCATAGCTCGGAAACTTTGAAAAAATACTCGAGATCAGCATCTGAGAAACCTCCAACAGTATAAGTCCTGCTCCGAATGGCCCCTTCGATTTGGGATTCTTCCCTGGATCATGTTTGGTTGATTTTGTTAGTCATGGATTACATGTCAGGTCAATTTCTCCGTTTCCCTCCTTTGCTACACCTTTCTCGTAGCGGGAGAATCCAGAATCCACGTCAGTTCTTCTTCAGATAGTAGATCGTATCGGTGTCAACGTATCATGGAATAGATAACACTGCATTGAATGGGTATTCGAGTCGCTATTTGTGTATTAATGGGCATAAATTGATTTGACAAAGGATGTAAATGATTTTGTATGTGATGATTTTCATATTTCCACTCACTTCAGTATTTTCAAACTGTGTTTATGTGATGCGTAAATTGTGCCATGTCTGTTCGATGTGAGCTGCCTCGCTACGTGTCTTCAAACTTGCAGCTAAGGGAAGAACAAACCGATTCAATCAGACATTGCCTCTGAATAAGGATTACGTTTTCCAGGCAAGCGAGCATTCTTCAGTAGGAATTTGAATATTTACCAATAGCACAAGCCTGAAAGGTATTCCTGTCTGCTTCATATTACGAAGACGAAAAATGAATGCGAGCTGGCGAGAAGCCCTATTTCTTATGCTCGTAATCATTCTGTTCTGGGTCGTGCCAGTCACTGCATGCAGCCGTTGGCTTCATACTTCGTGCGTAACGCCTAGAATTTATCTCGCAGCAATCTTACAGCTTTTACCATTTCTTGATCCTTTCGAGGAGCAGATTCATTAAGCATGATGAAACTTAAATGAGTTGTAGTGTAAGAGACCTAGTGAATTGCCCCCTTGTTAGGTGTTCAGGCTGTTTTACAAAATGGACCTTATGAACCTGGAAACACTAAGGTGTTTTAGACTTTTTTTGAATGGTCATGAATGCTTGATTAATTTGGTGATTTGCCTTGGAAGCAGCATTCGCAAAAGTTCAATTTTTAGAGTTTCTTAATTCAATATAAAGAGCTGGCAGCTGAAAGAGAAATCAGCGAAGGCCNAAAATCACCTGTTGATATATCTCCACAAAGCCTTTATTCTTTTTACGATGAAGAAATTCCGAAGATTACATAGCCCCGAAAATGATTCTTGTTTTGCAAATACTTAACGGCCTCAAAGTTTTTGAATATTACGAGTTAAAGTCCTATGTGCGATTGGAATCGTTTCGACAACGTGCAGTCCATATAGATTGATCATTAATTTCTAGATACGATCACTAACATAACCTGTCATTCAATTGTGGGTTTCCTTGAATGCTTGACAAATTGGCTCCAAAAGGAGAAACCAGTCCGAAGTTGACTGTTCAATGTACTTTTCCACTTCCAACAATCTATAATTGCGCCCAAATTGCATCAAACTTCAAGTAGTTTTATAAACTCTGGACAAAAAATTTTATATAGTACTGTAGTGATAAAGTAGGTTGCTTTTGCAAACCTAAACGCTAGAGAGTTGTATGCACTTAGATATTATGATCACCTGTGATATGTTCAGCCTAATCGCCAGTGTCCCCGTGGGTGGTTATTTGGAAATTACGGCTTGACTCGATCTCTTACGCCAAAAGTGCATCATAACCCATTCAACGAGCTCGTCAAAATTTTCTTTTTAGCAACTCACTCTCCCAAGGAAATCGAATGCGCAGTCATTATTCATTCGCCATCCTTCATTTATCATCGTAGTAAGCCGACATCTAGTGGCGCGTTTTTGAGCGACGTTCCGCTGCTTGAAGAGGATGAAAGCAAAGAACATTCGCATTCTTGTATACTTACGAGTAGCAAAAAGTCAGTTTGGTTAGAGGCAATTTAAACACATGCACTAATCATTTAATGTTTGTCGTATTTTGTTTATTTTTCGTCATGATTCTATTAAGATCTATCTCGGAAACTTGGTCAAGTTACGGGATTCTTTTTCTTTTTCTCACTAAGTGAACATCGTCACGTATACGAGAATACTTATAGGTTTGTTCCAATCTTGCTTACATACGAGCATGTAAACAGGTGAAGGATAAAGTAAATAAATCTCAAAGATATTGAAAATATAAATCATGTACAATCACCTGAAGAAGTGTTTGGCGTATGTGGTCTTTGTTGAGTACTGTATAATGTAGAACAGCGCATGGGGTGAGGCAACAAGAATAGGGTGATGACAACCATACGGAGCCTAGTCGTCTTTCGTCTTGTGTTGACATATTTGTGTGGCATGTGACCTTTCATTTACTCTCTGCTATTTTGCTGACAAAGTGTTCCTATGCCGGCAATGAGCATTACATTTCCATCATCGTCTCTTCACTTCAGCGTCGTTAATGCGTTTTCCTTTTTGTGATCTCAATTTTCACCCTTCTACTTTTAGGGAGCGGCTTCAGCAAAGGAGCTAGACATGCTTCTGTTCTGAGTGGCAAACAGAAGACTGATAATGAGGTATGTGCACTTATTTTCCTCTTCCTTAATCCTTGAAATTTACCCTGTAGCTCGTCTTTGATTTTGTTTTCTATTTCAAAATTTTATTTACAGAAAATAGTTTTCCATATCTACATCATCACTTTATTCGCTGAACTTTTTTCAAAATCAAATTAATTTGCTTAGGCAAGGGATTCAGAGTTCATTATTTGAAAGTGACTAAGAGACAGTTTTTTTGCAGCCGATATATTTTTTTTGCTTCAGATTATCTGAGTATATCTTTTCAGGATTTGCTGCTCGGATTTGGCATACATGAGTGATTATCGCAGACCTTGCAACTTCTTTTACAATGTAACTGGTGAGGAAGCAGAGCGGCTACTGCGACAGTACGGTTCAGACGGCGAATTTTTGGCTCGGCCAAGTGAATCGCAGCCGCTCAACTTCACACTTTCAATCATGTATGTGAGCATATTTACAGTTTTTACAGAATTATTTTAGACCAGTTGACATAAGGTAACGCAATGTTTATTGTGTTGGTAAAGTTTGGGCAGAAATGTTGCTCACTAGCTCTTCTGCTGCTCCTTCATTGCTATGTCACTAGCTTTTGCTATAGGATCCAGGACTGAATTGACTGGCTTCTACGATGTGCTTTCGAAAAATCGTAGAAGTCATTCAATTGTAGGCTGTTATTTTTTCTTCAATCTTATTTGTTTCTTTTATAGTCGTGGGAAAGCTATCACTCATGTCAAAATCCAGAAGAACAGCGACGATTTTCTAGACTTATTTGGAGGTGAGTGATCGGATTTCAGTGCTGTTAACTTTCTGATTACGTCTACCCTTGTGAATGTGTTGTACTTTGAATGAAGTCAATGATGGGTTTAGGCGAATCGTTTGCGTCTCTCAGTGAGCTGGTGCAGTTCTATATCGATAATCCAGAACAGCTTCAGGAACGAAATGGAGAGTCCATCATAATGAAGTATGTTTTTATTTTCTGACAAATGGCCAGCATTTGAGCTAATTTTTCAATAATTCCCCACAGCTCTGCGCATTGGGCAACGTTGAGATGATGCACATGTGACTATTATGCCTTCGCAGTGTGCTAAGATCAGGGGTGACGAAACTTCTCCCCCAAATTCCCACGGCCTGCGGCAGTGGTTCTGCGGCGACTATACTACCACTGCGATTTCGAATCTTTCCTTCCACAACACGCGTACGCGTGCGGCGAGTGCGACACGCCGTTCGGGGGGGGNCAGCTGGTTCCTTCAACTTGCGTTCCTGCGGATGCGATCGACGAACGCATCCGTTTGTTGGAGGAAATTGACCCAGTCACCAAGAAATCCGGCTTTCTNGACCCCTAAGATCAGCACCCTGCGAAGGCATAAAGCTGTTTTTGGCAACATTTCTTCCCAAGTCGAGCCTTGGTTCGATATGGGCATGAGGTAATGTTTTAAACATGTTCCTGTCATTATTAGTAATGTCCATGCTCTGTGAAAATTGTGTGAAAGGCTGAATTCGTAATCAACGTTGAGTAATGGATGATGCGGGTCATCATCAACGGTCCAAGCTTGGCTGCGCTTCTTTTCATAATTCATATTATTATAAGTTGCTTTTTAGTTAGTGTTGAGTGGCGAAGAACAGCAGGCATCTTTGAGCTCTTGAAGATGTGAAACCCTAACATGAGCCGCGTAGGTTATCGATGCTTCCACCTGGGGGAGGGGGGGCTAGGATATTGATTCAGGATCAAAAGCCGCAGTTTTTTCAAAGATAGTGAAGTAGTCGGGAATTTTATATGTGCCATGTGGCTCCGAAACAGTCGTTCTTGCTCTTCCCTTTTTGTTGCATATATCTTTATATCGCACGGAACGAATGAATGTTCATTTCATAAAGAATCTTAGCATTAAGTACGCGAAACGAGCTTTGAAATTGCTACATCTTAAATCTTTTTCAAGGTCATGAGCTCCATTTAAGGCGACCTATTTCCATTCCACTGTTTGAACCGGCGGCACAAGAAGCTCGTGCTCCAGCTTCCCAGCGTTGGTTTCATGCAAATATCACGGGTACTGAAGCAGTGGAACTTTTGACGAAGGAGAAACAATGGACTTATTTGGTTCGGTAAGTATGAGGTGTTTACTTTTTTTTCCTTCCGTGACTTTATTACGACTAATTGCAGTAGAATTCAAGTATACGTGACCTTTTGAAAATAAACACATTGTGGTAATGAGAACTTCTCTCACTTCATAAGTTAATGATCCCAAAACTCTCTTTCTTGCATTGTTTCTGTGTTATTACAACTATACTATTATTACTATAATCAAACCTACTAGGTAGAAGTTTCAACTGTCAGAAAACTCCATTATCGAACTAACTTATGAGCCCTCCAGACTTGCTTGGAGATAAATAAATTTATTGGAGTGATTACCTTTCTCTGATATGTATTCGAGCAGCGCTCTAGTTCGACTATGGTAATAGCCATTGTGAGTGACGGTCCTTTTCCTCGAGTAAAGTTACTGAAACATCACACCCTCAAACTTTCGCCATACACTCGCTGAACAAAGGATTTTTTTCAGAGAAAGTCAACGAGCTCCTGGTTCGTATGCCATAACTGTGAAGACAACAGATGATCACGTTGTACATATTCTGATTCAGAAGAAGGCCGATGTAAGTGTGGTTGTCTATAAGTATCCCAAGATGATATCTTGTGTTTAAATTACACATTTTTCCAGACTGGAATGTACCACGTAGGTGGTGGTGACGAATTTCGAACAGTCGGTGAACTTTTAGCTCATTATAATAATAATCCAATGGTTGAAGAGGGCAGTCAACGAGTGGTACATTTGATGAATGTAAGTTGATTATGACTTCTACAACTTCTTGCAGCTTTTTCCAAGTGATAATGTTCCAGCTGGTTCCTTCAACTTGCGTTCCTGCGGATGCGATCGACGAACGCATCCGTTTGTTGGAGGAAATTGACCCAGTCACCAAGAAATCCGGCTTTCTTGAGGAGTTCGAGGTAATTTTAGTGAGAGTCAAACTTCCAGTATCCGTAGACTCACGACAAAATTATTTCCCTGCATCAGTCCTAACTTAGCGCCCACTATTGTACTTTTTACGTAAAACTTTATTATCGTAGCCATTACCTTTATAGCCATTATCTATAAATTTGTGTACTTTCAAGAGCAAATAAATTTTTAGCGCATTCAACAAGTAGATGATCAATTTTCTTCTCGTCGGGAAGGGAAAAAGGAGCAGAATATTAGCAGGAATCGCTATAAAAATATCGTTCCGTTCGATCACACTCGGTGAGTCATAGCGCTTCTTTTGCAACTTTTTAGAATCGTGTTTACTTTACTCTTACGCAGGCACAAGAATGTTAGTGCGGTTTCAGAGGAAAATCGCGAACTCTGGATACCATCGGGGGCTAGCAAATTATCTTTAAAACCGCGATAATGTAATGTTACCTAATCCGGTCAACTGTTCTTTGGAAAATAGGAAACACTGATCCGATTGCTGGGTTTTCTCATTTCTATGATGTAATTGTGATTTCCGGGTAATCGTGGCATACTCTCTTTGATTACAGCTGCTTCCTTATTTCCTTGAAAATTTTCACTCTTCAATAGTGGTCTTTAGTAAAGATCTGTTGAAATAAATGCAGCGGAGCATCAGGGTGAAGAGGAAAGTTTCAGCCCGGAAGTCTATTGAATCCGTCTTAAAGCTATGTGATCATTGCAAAGGGTTATATTAGAATTTTATCTTCGTCTTGAGAAATAGCTCCTTAAGAAGAAGGCGAAGTTTCTCCCAAAATGGCGGCCAAAAATGCCTATCGGAGATGAACTGATTTTCTAACCTGACATTCTATTTTTTAGGAGACCGTTAAACCTTCATATTACATGCGAAACAAAAGTTTTGATGACCATAGTCACCAAAACTCCTATATGGTAAAACGTCCGGACCTGAAATAAAGGCAGTAGTTTGCTGAGCACAAAAAGTCTGATTGTAAGCAATATATTGTGAGTAGTCATGGAGAGATTCGAATTGACAGGATTTTAGTCCCAGTTCGTTAAGGAAAGGGGTGAAGTACCCGGTCAAAAAACCTCTAGATGTTTTATGCGTGTAGTTCCTTTTTGGCTCTCAGTATTTGGAAGAAATTGTTGCTTCTTCTGTTGTTTTTTTCATCAGACTTCTGTTGTTTCAGGGTAATCCTGAAGGACGTTTCTCCCAGCGAATCTGACTACATCAATGCCAGTTATATAAAGGTAGAGTGTTAATGCTGTTCAATGAGTCTGTTCGAAGTGATTTTCGAGAGTTTTAAGTATCAAAAGATTTAATGATCTAAATTTAGATACCCAAAGGGCCTCCATTACATCTGTACGCTAATCGAGAGTATATTTCCACGCAAGGTTGTCTTCCCAACACTTTACTTGACTTCTGGCGGATGGTATGGCAGGAGAATAGTCGTGTGATAGTTATGACCACCAAGGAAATGGAGCGATCACGGGTTTGTTTTTCAGTTTGTTCACGGGTCGATCTCCAAAAAGGAAAAAAGTGCTGTTGCAGAGCAAATGTCACGTTTACTGGCCGGCCTTACGCGAAGAGCTCAATCTCCGCGAATATGTAATCAAGACTGTCGAAGAGACGAAAGTGCCAGGCGACAACGGACTAGATATGTTCATCAAGCGGCGTTTTATGGTGGCCAAAAAAGGTGCGCCGTTTGTGGCTCGTTAATTATCATCATTCTTTGTTTGTGATCAGCAGAGTACGTAGATTCTAAAGATTCGAACCCAAGGTATCTTTGTGGCTACTCGAAGTAAGCCATTCTAAGCTCACATTCCGTAAGCCCCATCTTTGTTTTAGTGTAAACCTTTCATAGCTTAACATCATACCATTTTTTGCTTGAATTTTGAACTTTGAAACTTAATTCGTCACTACCATAGTTTTGTTCTTTTTTTATCAGTGTTCCCTCAAGAATTTGCGGACTGGGGACTGCTTGCCCTGTTTTCTAGCTGTCCCATACAAAATCTGAATGCGTATTCGTTCTATACAAATACCTTATGCTTTATTTATGTAGTAACGAGGCGAATGGTTCAAAACACCTGCTCCTAAAGATAACCATTAAGCCCACTAAAGTTGTCCTAAGATGACCTTTAGATTGAGGGGTTGAAGATCGCCACCCGAGCAAATTCTGAGTGAGAATCGGTAGAGAGCAATCATTGCAGTTTTTTCGCTCGAGAGGACCAATCATTTTCATTGCTTTTTTCTGACAGGATGATTTCCAAAGCCCCATGTACCTTGTGCCCTTGCCCAAAACCATTTTTAATACCGCCGTTCACGTGACGGGATCCTTGGTCATCTGGAGTCCCCTCTATTCCACCGTATGTAGTTGCTATTTCGCAAATTTTTTGCAACTGCGAATTCTGTCCTGCACTGCGGTTATCGGTCGGACAGGCTTCGGCTCGCTCCTTAACTGGACATATTTCATGAAACTGAGCAGCAGCACAAATCGGATGTTACAAAATTGGGGCAGATTGTTGCATTATAAAGAAAAAGGTTGTCATAAGTGCAATAAAATGAAGAATTATTCATTTTTTTCGGTTTCATAGTTTCGAATCCTTGATTCACCCCATGATAGGGGATAGCTCTTCTTTTTGTTCAAATTTCATTTGTCGTTTTGACTGAAGTTCGTCCTCAAGTCATCTAAATACGGTGCACATCAATCTCGTGCCGTATTTAAGTGTTTCCATCATTAATATTGTGGCTCGACTGCGTATTGGCGCATTTTTCTTACTTGGCTTGGGCAACAGTTTTTTTTTTTGGGAGATCATCAAATACTTTTCTAAAATAGGAGCTTTTTTATTTATAATAGTTCGGGGCAATAAAAATTTTTGAACAGTATGTGTTTGAAACTGAACACATTGCTTTTGATGCACCGGCAAAGAATCTGCCAAAGCGTTTTGATGCCCATCATATTGATTTCTGTTCTCTCTGCAATTGAGCATTGGGTCATTTCATGTACTCTGCGAATCATGTTTGTTTCTTACAAGAGTATTTCAGTGAATTGTTTTAGGTATGCCACAGAGAGAACTATTCCATCTGCAGTTCATTGGCTGGCCTGACCATGGTTGCCCAGAGCAGCCGGAATCGGTGCTACGTTTCCTGGAGGCTGTAGACGTAGCTTGTAAGAAGGCTATATCAACACAGGGCCCTGTAATTGTGCATTGCAGGTTTGGTCACTTCTGATTCGCATTGTTTCTAATGAAGGCTGGTAAAGTTATCACGTGTACGCTCTCGATTTATCATTATTATTCTAGTGCTGGCATTGGGCGAACGGGTACTTTTATAGTTATAGATATTCTTCTTAACCAAATTCGACACAGAGGTAGGGTTTAGTTTGCTCGAAATCAGCATAATAATGATTTATTCTTTTGCCTTTTTCTCAAGGTAGCTCTTGTCCAATTGATATACCACGAACGGTGATGAAAATACGCGAGCAGCGCAGCCGCATGGTCCAAACGGAAGCGCAATATGTCTTTCTGTACAGAGCAATTAGTTGTTACATAGCTATGCAAAGTCGGGTATGCTGTTTTCCATTTATTCAATAGTCTTCTTAGATCGATGCTATAGGGTCAATATTTCCAGTCTCGACATCCTTCCGATGAGACGGGTACGGGTGAGGGAGAACATCCACATCACCTCCCACCGCCGCCGGTTCCACGTCGACGAGTAGTACCGGAAGTAGCTCAGGCATATGTGAACAACGGATAGTACAAAAATACGGTGCGTCGAATTCTGTTCCCTTCCATTGCACTGGTTGTCTTCAAAGGTGACCCGTTACAATTTTTTAAATGGTATAAACTCTGTTAGTCCTGGTAATTCACTGGTTTTTTTTTTCGTGGTGTGGTAATTTCGGGTGGGGAGGATTCAATAACAGTTGATGGTAGTGTGTTAAGGTATGTGCTGATTCTTTCCCTGATATCGGTACATGTTAGGATATTGCCCCTTCGATTTCACAGTTTTCAAATATCGTTCCCATCGCCTCTCTAGGTGCTGAACTTCTAAATATCACAGCTTAATCGCAACTTTCCCTTGGAAGTAGGAATCGTCAGACTCAGCGCATTTTCAAATTGTACACCAGTGAGTGTATAAATTTTTCCACCAGTGAGTGTATCAATTTTTCCACAAACCTAAAAGTCTATGATTTTGAGGAGCCATTCCATGTTGTCAATTTTAGCTCTACTATTGAAACGCGCAAAATTCAGTGGAAGATGTGATTTTGTATTTTAAGGTTATTTATTGTTAGAGTTGTCGTAATACTAGATTCTTCGGAGGCTGTAGGATTTCACTATTCTAGATATCTCGGCTTTGTTCTTCTTAGCAGCTTAGCTGCGCTTAAAACAGTTAATGCAATTTAGAAAGTTTTTCAGGATACAGTCATCTGCGTCAATTCATAGACTCATGGATACGATGCCGGTGTACAAATCGCTTACATGCTAGCAGTTGTTTACTTAATTTATACTTCAAAATCGTTTTCCCCTCGAAGACAGGTGCATTTCGGTGAGCTGTCTTTGTCAGGTGTTGATAGGTTGTGAATTGCTGCATCTATTTGAAATTCCTTCAACTTGAACAGAATTTCAAGTAAGATTGTAATTATGTAAAAGTACCCATTTTAAAATTGCAGTTTTGTAATGTTATTATGTGTTTTGAGTTAGAATAGATTTTTCTTGCATGATGCTAGGTGGTTTATTGGTAAAGTTTGATGTATTTCTGTTCACTGCTGTAACATGCTATAATTACCGGTTAAGTAATATCGAGTGTTGATTGATCTTGATTGTGATGAGTTGCGCTACCTTTCTTTAAGTTTAGGAAGCGACGCATCTGTAGCTATTTATTCAATCTGATTTCTTTCATATATATGTAGGTCATTTTTTCCATTGAAATCATATCATATTGGAATCATAAAAAAACATTCGCCTAGGTTTGAACTCTATTTTGGTGATCACCGTCACAACGAATTTCTGTATCAACAACCTTTGTTACCATATGTAGTCGTTGTTTCAAAGTATTGTCAATGAAATTAGTGTTTGTGTGAGTTTTGTGAGTACGAAGAAGGCGGCATTCATCAATCAATACAGTCCTTCTAAGTGGCCTCGAGCCAGCAGTCCACGGCAGTTAAGCTTTTGGTTGAAGGTTATTGAACTTTAAGCACCTGAATCTTTTGTCGAATATTGTAGGAACAGCCTGCTCCCAAGAATATGCTGTGGTTTTGCTCTGATAAAAATAATTTCTGAGGTATTCTCCCTAGAGTGAATCTGTGGCTTCTTTGCATATCGTTTGATATTCCTTCCCCCTAGGGTGAATCTGTGGCTTCTACGCATATCGCTTGTGGTACTGTCAGATCGATAAACGACCTAGTTTGGGCTTTAGAACGGCTCTTAGTTTGTATCGGTTGTATGCCGCGCCCAAATACCGACGAGTTTTAACGGCATGCAGGGCATTATTCTCTAGGGATACCTGTGTGGGAAATTCAAACGGTTCGTGTCCCATAGTGGCAGTGAGTAATCTTTTGCGGGAATGCCCACACCGCTGACCTCATATACTTTTGCCCCACACATATGAATGTAATGTTCAACTTAAATGTGCAGAAAATATAGAGATCTGTCCACTCGGTGTCGAGTAGTAGAGATCAGCGAGTGTGCGGGTGAGGAGCTAGATGTTGGAAGACGATGGACCTTTAGGTGACAGGCAGGGGCGCATCTGCAGTGGACCGTGAGCTTGACCGTAGGTCGGAGACGTTGTCTAGTGTACTCATCGAGAAGCCGATGGTGGCCCTCAAATATGCGAAATGAGATGAGTCGTGGTACAGTGAATTAGCATTCCCAGGTACGAGTGTTGAGCAATGTTGCACAATGAATGGAAAAGTGGCTCACTTTGATCTACACCCCCACTACCGACTAGACCCTGCTCAGCTGATTAGGTCTCACTTCCCAGCTCTTCCCTTAGCGTAAGCTCTTTAACGTACTCTTGCCTTTCGGACTAAGTCTCTTCTACTTTCAGACTCGTACCCTCCCCTCATTCCAAAAAAGCCCGACCTCGGACTTAGAAATGGAGGCGGTGAAAAAGAGAGAAATCATCTTTTCACCTGGAAAACGGGAAGTGATCCGTCTATTCTAGGAGGTCTTGAAGAGCCGCTGCGGTTGTAAGTGCTCTGCGGTTGTTAGCCCATTGGAGGACATCAAACCAGTAGGACAAGCCTGCCAAAGACTTCTCGTTACTCAAAACACAGTGGCCGTGGCATCTGGACAAGGCGAAATTGAGGCGGTGGGCATCGTTAAGGAATTCTCCACGGTAGCGGTCGAATCCTGTTCGAGTCGTGAGTGGTATTTCGATGTCCTTTTCGCGACCTTGTACTGAGCCAGCTGTGTGAAGGTCAAGGGCTGATGCGCTAGCGAACTGACAGGCTTGAAATTAGGCTCGTGATTGTTTTATTATAGAAGCCTATGGAGGCGATTGATGCGGGTTGAATGTATTTGCGTAGAAGGCTGATGACGTTTCAACGGCAAACTTTGGTTTCGGCTGCGTTGCTGCGCGAACCGCTGAGTGATTTGGTTGACGTTCCGGTAACATCCAGTAACATCCACGAACACGAGCAGGTAAGCGGGTTCCGGCATTAAACCACTGACAAGAAGAGTTGGCGATCTTCGGCCTGCGTTTCGTTGACAGTTGATGGTTGTAGAAGACCAGATTCGGGAAGTCATTCAATGGCAGGTGAGTTTGAAAGGTTGCTTTCAGAGGAGCGTTTGAGACTCGACTCGAACGTTCATCACGCTCTGAGCGCCGAATCGTGCCGGGCTGGAGGAACGCGGGCACCGAGCGTGGGGTTCTAAATGATGTGTCACTAGAGCGAGCTCTGGAATCTGCGAAGCTTCGTCACTGATGAGTGTGGTGAACGAGTCGAACCAGTTACAATAATTACCGCCTGCGGAGATGAAGTTGAGGAGAGCTGCCGAGTACGGCAGGACGCGCTCAAACATGATCCTTATGGCATTCAGTCAAATCCGAGATGTCACGTTTCGATATTCTTCACGTTTCGCTTCTGATAATTTCACAGCGAGGTCATGGTCGAACATGAATCGTTCTAATAGTTCACGCCTCTCTTGTATTTGAAGGACGTCTGGAGAGCTTCCGTAGAAAGTTTGTATGGGAAGTTCACAGGAGGGCGCTTCAAAATAGTGTGCAGGTCGATCGGTGTCTGCGGGATAAGGGCGCAGTCAGACATATAACGGAGTACGTCGATGTGGCGGTAATCGTCCATGCACAATAGGGTTCGGTGGACTGCGCGACTGCCGTGTTCGTTGACGTGGTAACGACGCGCTCTCTAAATTTAGAGAAAATACGAGCGGCTAAAAGAGTGCTGTTTTTCGTGTGCCAAACGCAGCAGCTGAGGCGTCTTACAAAAGCAATGGCGTAACCCTGGCCGGCTAGCACTAGTTGCATACGACAGTCGAGAATGAGAGAGCTTTAATTAGACCGAGACGAAGCGAATATTTAGACTCGCTCAGCCAAACATTACCCACCAAGAAACTGGCATCACATTCATCTCCCATGCGGAGGCACAGCGGCATCCTTCTTCTTTGTCGGGTGTCCAAATGGCGACCGATCCATCCTGGAGTGTGCACTTCCCATCCTTATACAGACAGGAGCTCATATCCACAGCGGCGGACTGTGGTGACTCTTTACAATGGCGGGCATGGACATGTGTATCAATGAGGTGAAGTTGTGGACGACGTTCAGTGAGCCGAACAGCAACCAAAAGGGGTAGAGGGGAATTTAAAGTGTCAAGTCGTTAAAAATTCTCTCATGGTGGGACATGAGCCTGCATTCCTCAGCAGACACATGTAGGTGCAACTCCGGAAAATTCTCATAACGTGCTCCGCAAAAGCTAACAGAGTAAGAGGCAGAATTCCGAATGGCCTCAGAGGGAGAAGTGGGAGTAGAGTAACGTTTAGTATTAAGAACATGCATTGTGAGAGAAGGCGGAGGCACATCAGTTTTTTAAAATAAGGGCGACCAATTACACGCATTCGGCTCAAAAAATAACTTGGTAGGGTACTCCGCTGAGGCGAACGAGCCCGCTGTGCAAGATAGAGCAGTGTACCCATTAAGGCGACGAAATGTTATTGCCAAAAGCTGAATTTGCGAGCTCCTCATCCCGTCTAACAAAGCTGCTATTCTAGAGCCAGACTGGTCTAGCTCGGTTTGAGTTTTGTGTGCTGTGAGAGAAAGATCAGCAATATGCTGCTGGTCAGCGATTAAAGGAAAACCAGAAAGCGGAGAAGAAAAACTACAAACCGTGAGCTGCGTCTTAACGCGCTGATTTGGAAAACCCCCATTACCAAGCATCAGACGTGGTGTAATCGACCTGCCCCCTTTTCTCTTGTCGGACTTAAGTGGTGACGGGCTGTGAATAGCACGACGACCAACTCCTTCGCAGTTGTAACATTCATCCGAGTAGATATATAGTAGCGGACCCGCCTCTGCGTTCACCCCGGAAATCAACGAGGTCCTCCTCGGAATCCGGCGGGC
>UZAF01016639.1:0-14510 GCA_900617895.1 Haemonchus placei
TTGGCATAGCTGAAAGATTTTTTTTAAAACAAGTCGGACAGAACTTTAGTTCTTCACCCAGGTTTAACTGCAGGACAGTGCAGCTTTCTGAGTAAATGTTTTCGGTAAGTCGTAGTGCGACTTCAGAATACCGTACCTGGCATTACTGAGGACATCTTTGAGGGAATCTCTGAGCTTTTGTGAATTTTCCAGATCGTCCTTTTTCAAAACAATACCTCCGCCATGTTTCGTCAACATGTGGGCATTTCTGGTCTGATCGGAAAAGAGAGGGATCTGGAAGAAAGAATAAAATAAATAAAAAACCAGTATTGAAATGAAGAAAAAATATGTAATCAATCGAAATCGGGTAAGGGGAGGCTTTGCAAATGTGCGAACTTGATAATGTTGCATATTCAATGGCTAGATGCGAGCTGGCGGGTATAGGTAGGCAAATCGAATCATCAGGAATGGGGATATTGTAAACTGAAAAACCCGCTCTCATCGCCAGCTTTCTCCACCTGAATACATTAGAAAAGGTGCTAGGTGCACCTACCAGTAACGCTGGTTTTCCCATATGTGCAAGTTCCGTGGTACTGCCCAATCCTCCATGAGTAATGAAGGCGGTAAGGCGGGGATCAGCTGAAAGGATTTCTTTCTTCACGAGGCGTTACACTCTTACTCCTCGAAATAATGGACTGACCAAGAAGAGCGTTTTGCGGTAACCAAGTGCTGAGGTGAACATTTTTGAGGTGAGCTGCCACTTTTGATGATTCCTCTTCGTATTTCCAAATGAAAGTCGTCTCTGGCATGCTCTCGAAGACTTCGAGAAGTGTCTTCCTGAAAGATCAAATCTACGAAATTAATTTTAAAACAATTAAATCCTTGTGATTAGACCAGTTAAAGGGGTGGTAAGTACTATGTACATACACAAGGATATACTGTTTATTTGTCAGCATACCCACAACCTTGGCTTATCACTATTTCTCAGAGACTACGATCATCAAAAAGGTCTCTGGGGTATTGATATACAGTGTATTCGAAGAAACGGCTTACTTATATTTATCCGGCATAAGCACCGATTTTGCCATTGAACCAAACGATACCAGTACGGTAGTATTCCTTCTATTCAGTATATCATTCCATTCCTGCAAAAAAAGTAGGAGAATCAACTTTTTGAACGAGATTCGGTAAAAAAGGACTTACTTTTGAAAGGACATTCTTCTTGGAATCGGTAGCCACAGCTATTCCACCTATTGGAATGGTTTTGTGAAGCATTGGACGTGGAAAGTCGATGTAAGGATTCGAATTTGTGAATGCATAAGAGATATCAGCTAACAGCTCCTGTAAGCGGAAATGATAATTGTTGATCTTCAGTGATAACCTGTTTAGTCTGTTAAGTTTTCAAATTCAGCTACTTCATCGAAATCTAATTCAGTACCTCATAACCTTTGAAGTGCGGCCCAACTTTCGCTCGAAACACTTCGATTTCTTCAACAAACACGCTACTGAAGAATCGTCCTCCGACCATCACACTGACCAAGTTTTTGAATCGTTCGAAGAAGTTCATACGGTCACCATTTGTAGCCATTCCACCTAGAACGAATCGGTTACTTTGGTTATTTCATAAAAAAAAAGTCCAAGGAAGGATCAGATGACCCCTTCACATATTGAAGTAAATCTGTAAAGATGTGGTGTACTGGACCGGCGTACTCCTTGCTCCCTTGCAACAGCCTCTAACGCTCTCGAGTACCTCTGAGTTGTGAGGGCAAATTCTAGCCATGGCGTATCCCGAAAGTAAGTCATGAGAGCTCCCTTCTTCCTAGGAAGCGCTAGAAACCGAAGTAGGTGACGGTGCAAGTCAGTCCCGACTAATTCTTTCCCTTACTGGATCTGCCCGGTTTCTGGTTCCCCAATTACGGTACCTGCGGCTACAGTACTACTGTTGTTCCTACAGTATCAGCACTACCGTTATTGGATCACTATATTTGTTAGTGATTAGGTAAGTCAGTAAAACTTACCAGGGACATAGCTTGGCATGATCGGTTCACCGATGCCTGCCGAAAGGCAATCCATATGAACCGCTGAGAATACGCCAATTGAGGCAGGAATTTTCAGATACTCGAATATTCCTGAAGTGTACGATACCATTAGCAGAGCCGTTTGAGTTTTATGGATTACATTCAAATCAATATCTACCTAATCCACATATTTGTACGGTTTCTGAGATGCCTACATCGAACTTCTCATCTGCCAACTGTTTCATTAGTTCATCGTCGTTGACAAGGTCTGAATACACAGTGGTACTTGCTTTTGAAAACTTTGGAAAGGTTTATTCCTACTATCGTTTCCATTTATGTTGATTTTCTTCCCTGCGGTAGAGATGGTCTTTGAGTAATGAGCTCACGGGTGGAGCAAGGAATAGAACGGAATTAGTAGGACCATAAAAGTCAAGAGAAGAAGCTAAATAGTTTGGTTGAGGCTTGAAGACGAAAAAAATTTGCACGCAAGAGGGATATGGGTAGGCAATGACTGAAAAAACGTTTGAGCTCCCATTTATAGATTTGAAATAACCTATTCAGATTTTTGAATAAAACTCAAATAATTAAAAATTGTTAAAATAAAAGAGCATATTTCAACAAAACTCACTTTGACACTGATTGACGAAAGACGTGGTCATATTTTTTGCCATCTGAAATTTAGCTTATCAGCTAATCAATAAGCTAAGTCTCAATGGCTCAATAAATAGAGTGTATGTCACGGCAATGTATTTTGAAATGATGAGGATTGAAAACACTACAATTTTTTTAGCATTTCTATTTTAATACCATATCTGACATGCTATATAAATGGTTTTTGAAGCAAAAGCAAAGCTAGACGGCGCGCAGCTTACGTTTATGGTTGGCGATTGTATTTATTTGGGCTGAGCATGGAACTACCGTTGTAACGATAGGGTGTTCAAGATGCTTGTTNACAGGATTATATCTAGCATAAATAAGCAGCATAGCATAAGCACCCATTCTGAATAGTTCAGGCTATGTTTGAATGCACATACCTGAAGAAGTCCGAATATGGATGGCTCCATTGTCCACATTTTGCTTAAGATGTCATCCACACTTCCAAACATGGCGCGACTTCGTGGATCTGCTGGAACTTTGATGATTTTCGTGGTTAGCTTTACTCCAGTTTTATTCTGCTGTCCTTCGTCCAATATTGGCAACAGGATAGTCTGAAATTTAAGAATCATTTCCCTGGTAAAATTTGAAAATGTTCAGACTGAGGAATTGGAAACTCACCACATTATGACCAGCCTCTGTTAAAGTGTCGGCTAAGGCACCCATGAAGTTCGTATGGGAATAGCCATATATGGGTGAATAAACGAGGAATTTGTAGGCATCAGTGGAATACAGAGAGATCGTCAATAGGAGCACTATAAATTGTTTCATTTCTGGAAAATCGCAATTGAGCCAATATAATTGGTCATGTATGTCACGGCAATGTTTTTGACGCGACGGCATATGTCTAATAACAATGCATCAGTGATCGAAGTGCAATATGGCTTTGTCCGAAGCATTGATGCATCAAAAAGAGATTTGCAGATTCCGCGCGGAAATAGAAGGTAAGGGAACAGTGGGGCGATCAGTTGGCTGGGAGAACCTTCACCTACTCATTTGGGGTCAGATATTTTGGTAACAAGTATAGGCACCTTTTTTCGTAATCTTATGCAATCACATATCGGCAAGAAATTGCAGCTCTTACACATCAAAAATCGCCTCTCTCGTGAGCCACGATAAGCTTTGATTCTTGGCTTATCTTTCACCGCTTTCCCGAGCAGATACTGTAGTCCGCTTGTTTTCTACGATACAAATACGTGATGATATCATCTTTACACCAAGTTTAATGTTATGCAAATAGATTTGAACTTTCGATAGACTATTCGTTTATAAATAGCTATGACTGTGTTATGAAAATTTACACTTTGCAGAAGGGCACATTTTGACACCAAGTCTGACCCCTTACTCCGGGCGGGGAAAACAATGGAAAGACTATGGGTCATTAGGAAGTCTGAGAGCAACAAGAAGGAAAGCTTTTGAAAAGCTGTAGTTCGTATAATGCCTCAAGCTTGATGAATATTGTAAGAGCACTTCGGAATTGTCAGCTATACATCGTATTAATCTCGTTCCTTTATCAATCGAACTCATCCGATCCTTTTGGATGGAATGGTCTTGCAATGTGAATACTAGTCGTCCTTTTCTTATGGGTTGTCAGGACAAGAAAGGGTAAAAAATGAAATCTTCGGAGCTAATTGAACCCTTTTTTAACGCACCCTACGATTCAACTTCCATCCAAAATCAGGGAGAATTCAGGGGTGGTTCGAATGCGTTTGGGACTTGTACAATGACTTGTGGTGACCAGAAGATGTACAAGTCAAAACTTTCATCCTCCCAGACTAGATTGGTACCACTTAACCGACCCCGGAGGGATGGAAGGCTAGGTTGGCCTTTGAAGGTATCGATCTGGGATTCGTTCCCTAACCATCATGTGTGAAATTGCGCCATTTACACATACACCATCTCTACCCAGGAAATTCAGTGAATTGAATCGAAAGAAATTCGCCGGAATGGGAGGACTAAAGGGCGTAATAACCCAAGGAACTCTTCATTCACAATAAAGAGTGACCTATGACTACCAACACTTAGTGGTGTATTTCCATTTTCAAGTATTTTTCATGCAAATCTGTTTTTCGAAGAAGTCGTCAATATATAAGGAAGCTGTTAACCGTTTATGAAGGATCCCGCCATGAAATTCATTCCATGACGAAAAAAATTCTTTCAACCTTAGAACTTCAAGATCTTTTCTGCTTGGTCACTGCTGTTTCTTTCCCGAACAGGCCTGGTACAAACCAACCGACACCTGTGGGAAGGTTCAAGTGAACTAGGCGCATATCGGTCCCTGGCCACGGTAGCTCTGTAGCATTCTAATGAAATGTCACTTCTGCCAGATTGATTAGTTGCTCTTATGTCAAAGATCGCTATCCGTGGCCTGGTTTTAATAGTAAAGATGGAAATAGTATGAATAGACCAATAGATGTAAATGTTTTCGGCCTATTTCTGAAAACGTCAATGACAATTAGCAAAATATTTTAGAAAAAGGGTTTGTTTGGAAAACGACTACTACGGAGACAGCATTTATCTACCAACTTCTTATCAAGTGTCACAGAAAGGGTGATATCGTATCTGGCGGCTTATGCTTGCACAAACCACAACTCCAATAGTTTTGACTGCTGGTGCCAAAGCCCACCAAGCTCTTGAAAGTAATTGAAAGAAGAACAGGTGAATCAGTTCGAAACAAATTTGAGATTGATTTTATTAAAATTTTTTTGGGGATTTTCTAGCATAGCTTTCTTCCACCGTTTTGACCACTTTCAACTACTCTAGCCTTGGACCTTCATATTCTACCGTCCCGTTGATGATCCATAGGCTTGAGCGAGTGCAGTAACGTCTCCATTGGTCGTGGTGGCGAACCATCGTAGGCCAGCGGACATAAGGACCTAGGGCGTGTATGGGCCCAATGAAGGTGCTATTTTCGCTTTGATCTATGATGTACCACTTTTTGCGAATCGGCATTTTGCCATTCTCACACGATCACCTTAATCAGTAATCGTCATAAATCACACTCCGCAACCATATGGCGGCCCATGATATCAGTACGCTATTAATGGCTTCGTTCAACGGAAGGACCAAACTTTCTTTTGGTGTCGGAAGAATAGTCAGGCAGGAGGCAGTCCTACTTCCCGAAGTTCCGTCTCAGACGTTTTTACATCAAAAAATCATTACTCATGGAGACTTTTCACTGAAATTCGCAATAAAGGATATTGCAGGAGACTGAGGCTCTCAAGACCCACTCAATGTCCACAAACGAACCACAAACGGAATTGCTGTATAGGTAAGAACTTGTAAAACGCTAGAAAGAGTTCAGTCAATTGGATCAGCCCCGCTACGCATGAGGTCTTCAATAACGGCCGTATATATCATCGCAGGACAGGAATACTTTGCAAATCGCCCTCCCAGAGCCATGTGATCAGAGCAAGAGCTCGACATTGTTCAAACATCCCACAAACGAATAGACATGAAAACGAACCATAACGTTAACCACTGTAGAAATGGACGTTCTGGCTGTCAATATACTACTTTCGAAACGAGGACGGGTACTGACTGGGTTCCTCGGATGTCGCAAAAACACGAGGACGGTAGCCAGCACGATATTCGGACTCCTTCACGACAACTCCCAGCGAAAGAAGAGCTACGACTAGTATCCCTCGATCGGGACGAAATAATGGGCTACGCTGGATCGCTACAGGAGCATACGGGAGCGTTANTAGGAAATACAAGAAATACTCTGTCTCTCCCACCTGTTTTTCGGAGAATAGGCTAACCAAGGAAATTCAAAATAAGTAACAAAAATGGTAATGGTTTAAATTCGTCTAAAAAGGAAGAGATATGACTAATTCCGATCAATACCGAGTTGGCTGAAGGATGGGTAAAGAATAACAGGGTCTTACGCATGCAGCTACCTAACCAGTTCCCCTACCTGCCCTAGGGATGTACCACAAAAACATATCGAAAAACATATTAAAAACAATCCTGGGAGCAATTATTACCCTTAATGTGTTCAGAATACGAGGATAATTCTCAATTCCTGGTATACCATAGCCATACCCGCTCGAAGATGGTCGGCCCTGACTTCTGCTTGGAACGGTACCGGACAGAACTAAATACCATCGTAACCACATGGATAACCTACGGTGGAGTTTGGGTCCGATATCCGCTCAGGCCGGGTAATAACCTCAATCCATACCCCTGGTACCAGTTGATACATGCCACGCTAATCTGGGGAAGTAGGAGCCTGGCGTTGGCTGACCCTTTGTATAGGCCGTAACGTACTCAAAGACCGAATCGGAGTCGAATGCAAGGGCGCATCCTAAGCTGAACGAATGGTACTTCAGAAGTCTCATAATTAACTTGTTTTGAGTTGTTTTGCTGACCGGCAGAAGATTGTTTACCGGTGTTTACTTTTCATTCTGTTGGATCCATTACACCACAGGAATGGTCGACAACTATCCAGTACATGCCAGAATTGAATATATTTGCTTATGAAGCAGCTAATAACTAGTACCAACCCGGCAAGCATTCGATCTTTTCGTCGCCACCCACGCATCTATTGATTACAACGGCCGAGTTGCTGTTTTATCGTTTGACAAGGACGTCTGATTATTTCTTGAATTGCATGCCTTTCTCGTTCTTTTGTTTTCTCGATTTTCCCTTTGTCGCCACTCCGGGTGAAGTCTCAGCTCCAGGAACAGTTTTCTGACCTCAATTTCCCAATTGGAACCTTTTTCGTGCAACGATTGGGAGTTACCCGACAAAAAAGATCAAAGAACAGCCTAGTTCGTTAATCAATATATTATCAGGGGCCGTTACGGCATTTACTGGGAAAGAATAGATTAGTAATGTTGCTTTTTTACCCAGTCCTTTCCACCTGAATCCTTCGTAGACGCCTTTTCTTTGGCCATTTCAGGTCTTCACTCTGTCAACTATTTTAGGGAAAATCTGTGCTGGATGATGCTTGACGACAAAAAACTTTTTCTCGGAATTGTCGGTACCTCGATTATCGTCTACAATGTATGTGAACTTGTTTTGTAAATAGTTTCTCTTTTTTTCAAAACAGTAAGCATGAAATGAAATCGAATAATTCAGTGCCTCTTCTGGGATGCACCATGCATTTGATTTCAATTCGGCATTGTAGTAGCGGTTTGGACCTATACTTTGACTTGCGGTGGCCAGCCGATGTACGAGTCAGTACTTTAACCTCCCAGACGGGTCTGGTATCAATTAATTGACCCCAGAGGTATGGAGAGCTTCGTTTTTCTGGGCAGATATCAACCCGGTATTGGATCCCAGGATCAGGCGTATGTGATACTGGGTCACATGACACTACACCACCTCTACCCATATAAGAAGTATGAAAAGATTAGTATAAATAGATAAAACATATAAAATACGAATAGATCGAAAAAATCGAACTTGAAATGGAAGTAACGCTCGGTAAAAGTATATTTGAACGGATTGGTGTCCCTAGACATGCTCGTCTTGGGACTGGGACAAGAGTCACTTATCGGACTCTTACATTGTTAATGTGCAAGGGCCAGCTGGAATATTCTAGCTCGGCTGAGTTGGTTGCCTTTTATAGCCGGGAAACAAATAGTAAAAATAGATTTATTGATACGTTATTGCTACATATTTTTCTAAAAGACCAGTTTTAGCGGCGTGCACGTGACGAGAAATTATCTGCATAAGGAGTGGGCGAAGCCGAAGTGGTATTGAACGACACAAACGTGCATGGCGCAACCTAGAGGGTAAAAGCCTGGCAACAACTTCTTTTTCCAGGGTATCCGCTTTGTGGTAAATTGGCTTCGCGTCGACCGTTCGCCTTGGATTCCCGTTGGGACCGTCAAAGCTCTCTATGTCTATCCAGTAAAATCCTGCAAAGGCAAGAGTGTGAGTTGTTCGTTGACGTTTATACTTAGGAATCCTGCTGGATGGACGATTCTGCTCTTAATCATTCTCAGGCCTGACAATGAGACTACTCGTCCATTCTGGGTGTTCTTACGAAAACCTTTTCAGTAATCGTAAATTCAGAGTTTCTTCTAGAATACTGCTTACTACAGGTGTTCTCAATGTACTGTGATGCGATGGGCCCGATTGCGGGTGAAATAAAAGATCGTCAGTTTATCGTGGTGAATGGCAAGACAGGATTGTAGGTATTTTTTCATTCATGTCTTTACCACTGCCCCGGAAGCACCGCTGAATTCAAACAGAATCTCCCAAACTGTTATTTACCATTTTGTTCCATACGATGATGTTGGAAAAATTGGTGGTTGTTCCAATAACTACTTCAATCTGTTATATTGTCGATACTGAATGATATTTGGTAGTCATTAATAATAACCTTGAAACAATGGACGCCTCCTCTGTCGACACTACGTGGTACTCGGAACATGCTTTGGGAGTTGTACTGGGAGGACGTGTAGTGATACTTCCAATCTCTTCACACCTCTTTTCACTCTCATACTTATCTAGGTGCTTCCCTGTGCTGATGCTGATCAGAACAACTCAAATGGCTGTTCTGTGGGTAAACTAAAGAGCGGGCGTGGCACCCCATAATGACTCACTTCGGTCAGGTGTAGGCGTAGTGTAATCAAAACACGGTTCTCATGTCACTACCTCTGATATAAACACGAATGCGTGGCTCCTTCTAAAAGGAGAAGGAACACTCAGTACGTAGGCCTGGTAGTTTCGGTAATGGTAGCGTATGTCACGGCAATGTTTTTGACACGATCATTGGTGCTAAGTTAAGGAAAGTCGAGTAAAAGGTTCGAGCGTTCGTAACTAGAACTGATTGAACGAATGATTCATTAGTGCAGATGAGTCTTGCCTTCAAAGTTTGAACAGTTCGACAGAAAGTCGATGAGTTTGGATGACCTTAGGTCTAGTTACTGGGTGTGATTGGCTGACTTGGAATAGGCAAGCAACTCCCAATTTTCAGATTTTATACCGGAAGACAAAAGCCATCTATGGTGTTGATCGAATGCGAGCTGCAAGACGGGGTCCTAACGATGACATACGTGGATGGACGTTCTGTGAAAGTAAAACTCGATGAGGTCCTCAAACGAAAAGAAGTAAAAGTTGCAAGGTAAATGTTGTCTGTCAAGTATGGCTCAGCCAAAACTGGTTTTAGGTAAGCATATCGAAAAAATAAGTCTTTTAGCCGGGTATCATTGGCTTTTACCCAATCAGTTCGTATCTGAATCATCAGACTTGCAAAAACAGTGAAATAGTCGATGAGAACACCGCGGTGGCTCAAATGGAACATCGATTGCACCCCATTCCATAAACAAGCGTTCGAAGAAATGCCAAATCGAATAGTTGTAGTACAAAACTCTAGGCGCCACTCAATTTTAGGACTGATTAAGCATTTAGAAAGAAAAGGGGGTGGGGGAGAGAGGGAGGGGGAGGTTCCCGTGATGACATGCCTTCGGAAACAAGCATTTAGAAAGAAAAGGGGGTGGGGGAGGCTTTTCCACAATGAAAGATGCGATGGCCTGGATTGTGGGGACGAAGCCGCTTCCTTCCTTACCGACATTCTTCAGGAGCCAGGTAAGTTGAGCTCGATATCTCAGAAGGGCACTGAGCCCCTATCACATTGAAACACTTTCAGACACTCGACTATTGATGTACACCAAGGGGCTGTACACCGAACGAGGTATTGTGACAAAACGAACCTCGTGGAATACGGAAGTTCCATTGAGAACGGACAAGGTATTATAGAAGACCTTTTTCTGGAAAGGTTTTTTGTTGATTCGCTGAAGCCATCTTTACCTCTTTAGACTCTTTTGAAAGCTCCTCAGTTGGAGCAATTACTTTCCATGAGATTCATTGCAAATTACACATTACTAGCAGGATTAACTGTAATTTAGTGGAATTCAGACGGCTTTCGCTGACGACGCCCCATACATGATCATGTCGCAGACCTCTTTGGATAGCCTCAACGAAAGACTGAAAGAAAAGGTCAGAGAAGTTAACCCATTCTTTCAGATCCTTGAAAGTTATCGCAGTTACTACTACTTAGCAGATACTTGCAATTATCTCAGGCGGTGATTGAGCGCTTCCGCCCAGTGATTCTTGTCGATAAGTGCACTGAATGGGACGAAGACAAGTGGCTCAGTGTCCACATTGGAGATACGACGTTGCAGTGTTTGCAGCCATGTTTCCGGTAAGCTCTACAGCCCTAGTTTAGCCCTTGTGGGGAATTTCGAATGAAGCATAGAATCTAGAAATCCTCCGACATTAACCCGCCTCCTTCTTGGCATGCTCCTTCGACTTCTGTGAGGAATCGTATTTCCGAATGCGTATACAGCTTGCACAGCGACGAGTTTTGGTGGCCAGGGATGGACACCGAAGTTGTACCACTTGGCATTCTCTCGTGCGTTTCGATGCGACGTGGCCCACATTAGGAGATGAACAAAGTGGGAGTTTCCTGGAGAACCCACCCAGCTTCGAGGACATGGGCGCAAATTTGCTCGAGTAGTCTAGCCCTATGGTCTGTTGTCAATAAGGCCAGAGGGTTCCAGTCTTTATATTGATAACTGATCAACCTGCTCATCAATTAACCTAGGAGAGTGACCGGTGCTGGGGTTCGGTACCCTCTACAGTATCAATCATGAATTCGAGGAGTAGTTTTGCAGATGCGTCATGACAACGATTCATCCAACTACAGGAACTATGGACTCGGCAGTGGAACCATTGAAAACCCTGCGATCGTTGGTTGCACCTGTAAGCTTGCAATCCTGTAGGAAATTTATTTTTGTTAAGGTTCCGACTGGCTCCCGAAGGACCACTACGAGATGAACACAAGGACAGTCCAATGTTCGGAGTTGATGCTGGAATCATTACTCCAGTATGTTCCTCCCTTAACAATTTGGCTCGTTCCATTCAATGACAGCTCTATTTTAGGGTTACATCCACGTTGGGCAAACCGTCTACGTTCGTTATAAGTCGGCTTATCGAAAATCGACGCCATTTTATTACCATTGAAACTTTAGCACTTGTTTGTCATAAATGAAAGATGTCATAATCAATTAGTTTGTTTATTACGACATACTATTACACACGGGGAACACCCTGAAGAGATGTGACTTCCACCTTATCGAAAGTGTGCCTTACCCAAACACAGCCTTGGCCGATTCTGAAGGTGTATGAAAAAATTCCATCAGGTTCAGAAGATCCAGAGATAAAGGGTAGTGACCTTTGAAAGCTCCCGGCCAGACTTGCAATCCCATAGATTTCATCATTGGCTTTGGAAGACAGAAGGGATGCTGTGTTCCAAAAAGAAACACAACTAGAGCAATCGAGCTCTTCAACCTGCCTAGATCGTATTCATGCCATGACCCGGTTCTGGACGTAGCTGAAGGGTGGAAAGCATTGAGTAGGCTAACCCTCGCCTGCGTTGTATCAAGCCTTCTTACTGTGAACCACTCAGAAAATTCTTCCAGAGCTATGTAGGGGCCATCGCAGTTAGCTACTACTCCCTCATTCGAGGAAGCGCTGAGCAGTGTAGGAACCCGGTAGGAGCCCAGATGGGCTAGAATGGCATGTTCAACACTGCTGAACTTGGGCTACACGTTTATCAGTGCATTCTATTTATTCAGATCCAATGCTCCCTTTGATCAGCCAAGGCAAGGATAAATGAAGATGACGTGGGAAAATACTGATGAGTAACTTGGCAAACATTACCAAATTGGCTACTGCCCGATGAAACATTGTCGAGGAATGAGTTTGTCCGAAATCGAGAAACCGAAAGAGCAAATGAAGTACGTTTGTATGGGAAATGTGTCTGTGAGAATCTCCAGAACTTGGGTTTCTGATACAGTCCTTTACTCTATTTCAAGTTATTCCCAGCTATTGATGTCTGGGTGAGCGATGTCTTCTCACTGGAGGGGACGCTATCGTGAGAGCTTTCCATCTGGTGCTTCCTAGTTTCACCAGTCAAAGGCTGATGATATTGTGCTTTCAGGGACTATGTATCCCACGAATAGACAGTGTCGACATCCACGTCAACGTCATGTTGACATCGTTTTATGAAATCTTTGTTATTGAAGTGCGATAGTCACGTAGGTTCCCATTGTGCAAGTACACCTACATACAACAAAGGCAGCTGAGTCCTCAACACTGATCAGGCTCGCTCATTCCACAATGCTCGCTAGATTTAGTGACAGAGCTTTTGTGTGGCAGCTACCCCATAAAAACGAATTGACAACGTTTCAAAGTTTCTGGCATGTTTGAAGGTAGGAGGGAAAGAATAAAGTTTTGAGGCGTTAATTAATTCGTCTGATGGATACGCCCAGCACTCAACTACGATTTGGAATCGTAGTGTCGTATTGGATGAGTATGTGGCCGGCACAATGACGTGCGGTGGCCAGGCGATGTGCAAGTCAGTGCTTTTATCTTCCCGAACGAGTCTGGTACCAATTCACCGACCCCGGAGGGGTGGAGGGCTTGGATGGTCTAGGCTGATATCGACCCGGGATTCGAACTCGCGACTATGCGTGTGTGAAGTGCGCTACTACCCACTACACCATTTTGACGTTTTCAACACATACGAGAAGCAGGCGAAGGTGGTGTACTAGCAAGGATGCACTATTGCACGGGCATGGTCCGGAGATGGAATGGTGGATGATTTCCCGTTCAGAACAACCAAGGCTTCCATCTCTCAGAGTTCGGTTAATTGGTGCCACTTGAATCCTGAATAGATGGGAGATTTTTTTGTTATGATCCAGCTCTTTGTTCAGGATCGTAGGATTCTAAGGACAAATCGCACGATATTTGCGGAGCTTCACGAACATCCAGCCACGTTCGTGAATAGAGCCTTGCCCTTGTCGAAAAATGCTCCCCAGATCTGCATAAAAAGGAACGGAAATGGAAGGTTCTGCTACAAGATCAGCTCCACCCGATATGTTTTTCAACTTTTTATGCGCTCTTCTATTGCTCAGCGCCTTCACAGGTGAAGCTGAAGTAAGTTATCGAGATTGTTTGGATAAAGCTGTTTGGATATTGTGGAAATTGAACGTTATGGATCTCTGCCTACTCCACTTTCTTTCTTTTTCAGGGGCAGAGTTGTAGGGACGTGGCAAATGGGAGTTCAGGCAAGAGGTTCTGCGACTACATGAAAACAACGAGGGCACCTGGTGAAACAGAGGACCTATGCAGAAATCCAGTATATAGGCAGATTGCTGAGGGATACTGTTCTAAAACTTGTGGTTTCTGTGATGAGTAATTGGCTAAGTGTATCGATGTCTGTAAATAAATTTATTTTAAAAATTGGTTTTTGTTTGGTTGCAACTTCCAAGTGAACATTATCGATATCCAAACCTATTATGAAACAAAGTGTCAGTAATCCAATATTTAGGTAACGTACTACCAAATAGAGCTCTATGGCACACCATGGTCCATGGTTCGAATCCTGGACCAATATCTGCCCGAGTCAACCTCCGGGGTCGCTTAACTGATACCAGACTCCACTTTAATTCACCCATCACTATCTTTAATAGCCACTACTATCCAAAACGATGGGTGGCGAACTCTACACTTGTGAGGCACAGGATCCAGAACCAAAATCCTTTACATACCATTAAAAGAATTTGGTTCTAGGGATCGTGAATGGCCTTTATGACCGTTTCCCCCAATACCAGTCGTTCTCATTGCTTACCTAGGCGTAGTTGTCCCACAGAAAGCTGCGTAGGAAAGCTGAATTGACGATACTAGTAATACAGACGGATGCACCTAGGCTTGGTGATTGTACACGCAGTAGCGCTCGAAAGTCTTCGGTGAAATGCTTTGACGCTGTTTCTTTCATAACATTTTTCGTAGTAGACCAAATCGCGCGAAAATTGGATATGTTCATCTAGAGCATATTCC
>UZAF01016639.1:14845-35790 GCA_900617895.1 Haemonchus placei
TCCAGTCGATTTTGAGTTCATGCTCCTTGGAGTATCTGGAACGTGAACAGATTGCAGGTTGATAGTGGTAGATATGCACAAAACACCCACGCTCCAAATATAGAAATTTCGCATGAATAGATCTAGTAGGAAAGGAGTTACGACTGAAAAGTACGGCTGAAGAACCAATTCACCGAAGACTATTGAGCGCTACTGTATGTATTCAGAGGATTGTGAGAGTGGCAGGGTGGAGTTTTTTTGTGAGAGAAGTTTTTTCTACGAGTTCTGTATTCGTTATGAGAGTAGTTTTTCTACGGGATCTATATTTGTTGTATTTAATTTCTGACGACTGTCGGATATTACTGTTTGTCATTTCACGTGAACAGATTTCACAATGTTTTCCAAAAGTTTCATTTATTCAATGTCGTTTTCAAATATGTTTTCATTGTCCTCACCAGACGAGAAAAAAGTCATCACCTCTGCATAAATAGAGTCCACAAACGAACAAACATCATAAGTTCATCCGCATAAACGATGTTCTACTACTTCATCTGTGCTCTCGTACTACTCAACGCTTTCTCAAGGGCAGAGGTAAGTCATCAAAATACTCCGCATATAGCATGACCGGGTGGGAGTGGTGGAATGGCAAGTGACGTTAAGTACAAATTGGATCCACGATTGATACGCGCCCAAGCCAACTTAGTTTCAACTTTCGGAAGTCTCTTAATTGGTACCAGACTCGTCACCCTACGTGGGAGGGCAAAAAGACTGCTTTGTACAATGGCTGGCCACTTCAAGTCATAGGGTAGGCTGCGTATGCAAACAAAAAATCGCTTCTATACTGAGTGGAGGTCGGATGCGGTGCGTACTCCAGAATGGGGCTCAACAGCGCCAAAAGGACTGCGAGGCGCCGCCTAATGACTAGATTCCAATTATTTCTATGAATCTCCTGAATATTCGTTTTCAGGAGTGCGTGGAGAAGGAGCCGCCGCGATGCAAGGACAGGGCAGGTCCGAAGTTCTGCAACCATTTGGCAACATACAAAGTCGATGGCAGAACCCTCTGTATGGCTCCGGGCTACGAGAAAATAGCGAAAAAATACTGCGCTAATACCTGTGATCTTTGCGACCTGTAACTCTTCAATTGTGTCCGTGCAAGAAATAAACGACTGCAATTATTCATAATTTCTTTTATTCTCCCTATTTGGTTCTTTAGAATTTTTGGATTCATTCTGGAATCATTCGAACAATGAGCGGACCGCCAAAGCTGCAGCCACTATTTGAAGACACAGTACCCCAGATCGAAACCCCTCTGACGAATCCGTGGAGTTCAGAATAGCATAGGTGAAAAGAGATTAAGAAATATTTGGCTTGATGTAGACAGCTATTTACGCAATCGCAACAACTAACATCTCGTCCAAATACACCTCCCATGTTAAATCCGTCATGGTGATCTCGTCCAACGTCCGAAGTACTTGGATTTTCTCGCTTTCTTTGTCCGATGCGCTGCCCTATATCAATACTTCCACTTTTCGTTTTAAAGGTACAGTTTACGATAAATTGAGGGACTCTATTCGAGTCAAAATGCGGAAGAATTGGTTGGGAATAATTGCACAAAGAGTTGACTACATTAAGCCAAAACTGTCCAGAATTGTCTTTCACTGTCGCTATAGGTAGATGCCCTTTTTTAGAACTCTGTGGGTATCAATTAGAGGGTTGAGGATGTCATTTGAATTTCAGGAGGAGTTTTCCAGAAAGGATTGTGAGCTCGGGACATCAGCACGACGTCAGCTTACAACTTCGTTTCACAGCTCTTATTCTCAGGAGTAAATAGTCAACTCCAACTGTTGAGCATACCTATACCATATTGAAAAAATCATGTGTTGTTATTCAAAATTTCAAATAAATACATATCTAAGTGCGGTAGTATTTACAACAACTGAAGAAACGCAGAAGAAACGCATCTATACATATCTATGAACAATTCAGAAACAATAACATTCAGGTTCATACATCTGCTGAGGCCTTTAATCAGTTTTTGTCTTAGGAACAGTCAATCGGTAAATGGTTCTGAGAGCAAGATAGGATACGATAACAATAGAAACTAATGCAATTATCGCTAGGAAGATCAGATCAATAAGGTAATACTGTATCGTTGTCAAATGACGTCCATAGGGATCCAGATTTGGTATGCGTCCGAAACTAAAAAAGGAAAAATTGTCTGTCTTAGTGCTTTTCGTCAGTTTATGAGAGGGTTACGTTACTGGTTTGGTAAGGAATACAACTCAATGGGAAATACAACCTCTGATAGAGCTAAGAAAGGGGAGACTGTACAAGACACAAGGGTCGGCGAATTTTCGACAAAACCCTGGCTCAGCTCTTTACACTTCAGTTGTCGAAATGCAGGATCGAGGAAAACTACAGAAAACTACCGCATGAAGGGGATTCCTACTCAATACTGTCAACTATCGTTCAATCTGGGTTCTGTCTGTAAGCTCGAAACTGTCCACAAAAGTCGATAGAATTGACAGAACATTGAAAATATCGGAACGGTGAAGCATATTAACTAAGTATTACAATATTACATAATATGGAGGTGATAACATAAGAGAGCTTACCGAGCTGCGAATTCTGCATGTCGGAGCATCAACTGCTTAGAACTTATTGGCTGATTGAGAAGCATATCGGCAAGCAACTTGGCATTCGTTGTATAACTGAAGTAAGCTGGATTATCCTTCTCTGGTGATCATACAAGTGAGTATTGTGGTTCAGTATTCCAGGATTACTGTCCCATTAATGAGAGGCGGAGCAAAAAGACTACTACCGTAGCATTAAAGAAAATCCAAAGGAAACGTGCAGCTAATGGGGAAATGCTTACCTTTTATCATTGATTACATTCTCTATAGCGGACAGTAACTTGTCAGCATTGCCCAAGTCGTATTTCCCCAGTACTATCGCGCTACCGTGCTTTGCCAACATATTTGCATTCCGAATTTGATCAGCAAACAATGGCACCTTAACCTTAGGCTTTGTCAAAGAACAAAATTTAAAAATTTTGAAAAAAATCATAAAAAAACTTCAAAAAAAAATCAGTGGACTAGAGGTTACATAAACCCTTGTTTACTTTGTTCTCGTGGTATACTGCCTTTCGCTTCACTTTTTCTCCTACTCAATCAAGCGTCATGTCATGAAAATCAAACTAAAGTTATCAATCACGACTTTAGAATTATCAACTGAATAGATTACCATAACTGCTGGTTTGCCCATATAGGCGATTTCCGTGGTACTGCCAAGACCACCGTGGGTGACGAATGCAGTTATTCGTGAATCCGCTGCAATCTGTTCTATCTCATTCTTATACTAGCTTATACTAGTCCCCTAATACTCGATAAACAAAAAACAAAAAATAAAATAAATAAAACCTAGTAATATATGATACCTAGAATAGCGTTTTGTGGAAGCCAAGCGCTTAGGTAGACGTTTGACAGGTTTCTGATCATTTCAGAATCATCAATTTCGTATTTCCAGATGAATGTCGTATCAGGCATCATCTCAAACACTTTCAAAAGAGATTTTCTGGAAAGGTTTTTATTAAATTTGTGGCAATTATTCGGCTTCGAGAAGGTTCCTAGGTGCCCCATCTAAAAAATTCCTTCTCTTACACTTCATCATCTTACTTCTTCTGCTTCCTGTAAACTACGAATAGGCGAATTTGCTCAAAAACCTATCAAAATTTCAAAAGGTTCCCAAAACTACTACTTAAAGGTAGAATACAATCAGCTGAACCCAGCTTAGCCTTAAAACTAGAATCTTTTGAAAGACCTACTTGTATTCATCCGGCATATAACATGACTTCACTACGGTACCGAAGGAAATGATCACATTCTTTTCCCTCAAATTGATAATTTCGTCAAGTTTCTGAACGAACCAATTAGTTCAACTCATGAGAACTCTTAACTATGACAGTATACTTCAAAAGTCACCTTTGGTAGTTTGTTGCGACTCGAATCGAGCGATACGGCAATTCCACCGATGTCGATGGATTTGTGGATTGTTGGGCGAGGATAGTCGAGATATGGATTTGAATTCGTGAAGACATATGATACTTGGGCTAGTAGTTCCTTAAATGGGTAGTAAGCTAAGGGAAGAATGGGTCGCAGAAGGTAACGTTATTCAGTTGAATATTACTATCTCTTGAAGGTGGCTATAACTTTCCCCGAAATCAAATATCACTTGAATGATCAAGGAGAAGGTTGAGATGGGTGAAATATAAAATGCGGAAAGAGACAAGCCTTACTTTAGCTATAAAGGACCACACCCTCAGGGCAGCATATGCCGACACGAAAGTTCCCGAACAGAACCTGATAACTCTGTTTGTGGTAAGCGAATGAATGAGCCGGTGGGGATTCACCCAAAAAGGGCGGGGGGTCACCTTAGTTGGCAGTGCCTACTTCAAAAATTAGTTAAAGGGTACGGAGGCGTACTAGAAACAGGGAAATTGAGATAGGTAAGTAAAGAAGTGGTACAATGAATGGATAAATAAAGAGCAGTAAATAATAGGTGCAATAAATGGCTAAGTAAAAAGGAAATTAAAATAGATCCACATTCTAGCCTTTACTTTCTCATAATTCACCTCGTAGTCCTTAAAGTTTTGCCCGAATTTCGCACGAAACGCTGCAATTTCCATATCGAATAAGGTATCGAAAAATTTCGCTCCAAGGGTAATTTCTACTACATTTTGTAGACGCTCGAAAGTGTTCATCACATCACTTTTGGTAGACATCGCTCCTGAAAAACGTACAGCCATTTTGAATAGTTTTTGGTTTATGACTGCTATAAATGAAGGATATAAAATGCTGAATTGTTTTAGAAAAATTTCGATTTTTGAATATAGACAAAAGCTCGTATCTGGGTAGGCTCAAACTTTCATGCATGCATCCCAGACACCATACCTACCCCTTACTTAGGGGAGTTCTAATTTTCTTTAGAATTCAATGCTTAATGAAAAACCTTTATTACTATGGATTTTGTAGATCGAGGATACACGAGTAGTGTTGCAAACCAAGCTTTGGGACAGACGTTTTTATGACAATTTCACGTTTCACATTTAGTTGTTCACGGAAGGATTCTAGGGAAAGACGACCTGGAACGTAGCTAGCTGCACTGGGAATGCCGATCGCTTTGGAAACGGCTTCAGCATGAACGCATGACGAGGTCGCAATAGTCGCCTTCACATCCAGCACCTCAAAAATTCCTGAAAACTCGTACACAGTCAAATGTACAGACAGTATTTAACTTTATCTAGCCCTCCACTGCCACAACCTTGATCGGATTACATTGAGGCTATCCTTCAGAGAAAGTTCGCTGCAATAACACCTGTGGAATATGGAGACCTGTACTTAGATAAGCTAGCGGTGAAATCATTTTGTGGTGGGATGTATCATTTACCAATTCAGCATTTCAAAGCTTCGAATGAGTACTTAGTAATATGATCCAGTCGGAGTCATTCTTGCGACTTCTGTTCTGATCAGTTTCTTTTCTTCTTCTTTTCGAAATTTTCATTCTTTTTCTTTGCTTTCTGAAATTTAAATCTACAATAAATACTTACCAAACCCACATAAATCGAAGGCTTCAGCTATACCAACATCGAACCTCGTTTGTCGAAGGGTGTACATTACCGCATCATCGTTGAACACTCCTAAATATCGAGAATCTCTCGAAGGCCCTGCCAGGAAACCATTTCAAGGTATAGTTAGTCAAGAGCAAGAACAACTCATAGTTAATTTTATCAAAAACAAATTGAAGTAAAAGGTGCTCCTAGATTCATTAACTCCTTTGCTCGATCTTTCATTCAACCTGGACATTTTGAAACCTCATCGGTGCTGTTAAGTTGAAAGAAGGTTGGAAGAATGTATGGAAATGATTGGGAGGGTTTTTTTTTCTGTGAAACCCCTGACCCTTCTAAGACTATTAAGAAAATCAAAATTCAAGAATTCGAATTTTTTCATCCCCAGCTGACGGCCCCACCCAAGGTTGTTATCATATGTATGTACACCCCAGCGTAGAAACACTTAACAAGGCAACCAGTGTTTTCAGTAATCTTATCTGTAATTTCGCTCTATAAATTGAAAAAGTCGTTTTTGCCCTTTTCGGGTCAGTTTTTAGACGTGTACAGGACGTACTGAACGTTCGCAGCCGAAGAAAAATCGAGCAATAAATGTGCGAAAATAATTGATGCATCGTAAAAATGTTAAAACAACACTGAAGTAAAAGTTGTTTTGATCACTCCGACGAATAAGTGTCAGAGCGTAAAAAGTGAAAAAAGCCGTAGCAAAAGTAGTATTAGAGCCCTGATGGGAAAGGACTCACTTTCACACTGCCAGGTGAAACTTCTTGCTAGTTGCAACCCAAGCTGAAAGTAAATAGTTAATAAGCTAAGAGGTACATATGCACAGTGATGATTGTACATAGTTACCAAACCACACTGGGTTACCAAAAGGAATCATCTCTGGGAAACAACTACTTTTCGAATCAAGTGCATCACACCTCAGGGTCAATAACCGTGGTCAATACTTCAATTGTTTACTTTAAGTTCCTGGTAGGCCTTGCCGGGGAGCAAGCGTTACAATGGGGCATAGAGCCCAAAACATATGGCCCTTCACAACAGTCGCATGGCAGTCCACTTTAGCGGAACCTTCTCTTCACACGCTAGTATCAATCAGGATAAAAGAGGTCTCGCTTACTTATTCATCAACTTATTCGTCGTCAAGAAAAGTGTAACAATAAAGTCGTAACCCTGTAGCTCAACACTTGCCTGCTTTACTATACTGGCTGTGTACTAGCTTTGCTTTGAATTTTGGAAACAAATTTAGGTTTGAACTTCAAGAGATACCACTAAATCGATACTGTATTACAACGCGATTTCGAGTTGAGCGGATATGAGCCCTTGCTGTGACTTTAAAGAGAAACTTGTCGGTTTCCAAGTCTTCATTTGCCTCTGACGGCCCTGAATACATTGGTCCAGCTTCCAGGATCATTCAATAGCGTTAATTCTAGACCAGAGGTTAATTTGAACCAGACTGTCAGAAACTCTTTCCGAAACGTGGCTGGATGTCCGGCAAATGGTTTCAATGCAGTCTTCACCGACTCAGGAAAATATAAGAAAAAAACTTGAAGGTATGTATTACCTCTACCATTCCGTACGCTGATGGTTCTATATTCCATAATTTTTTCATAAATTTAGCCTTCTGAATAAACATCGCTGCTGTCCGATTGTCCGGCGGCACTTTGATGACGTTTTTTGTCGATCGAAGACCTGTGTCCTTCATATCAGGGTCCATTATGGGCATCAACACCGTCTATAACAAGGAATTTTTCGAAAAAATTACAGATCGATAAGTAACTCAACTAAAAGTTTGGAATCCTTCGGAATATCTCCTCTTTCCCCTTACAGAAGGCATTTATCTCACAAACTTCCCTCTGGTCCTGAACAGGGGTCAAAAGAGAGCTCGGAATGCGCCCACCGGCGCGGCTTGCGACGAGGCAACTAACTATAAAAATTAACTGTGCAAGGTGGGAGGCGAGACAACTAGCAAGTAATTGAGCACAACGCCGCACACCTAGTATTTGACTTACCACATTATGCCCAGCTTCCGTAAGAATATCAGCTATTGTACCCATGAAATGTGAATGGGAATGTCCGAACAGAGGAGAGACCACCAGATAACTGTATGCTGTGACAGTATTTAATAATCCAAGTATCAAGAACGCTTCTAGTCGCATATTCCTGAAATCGAGCCGTAGAATGGGAGAAAATTCGATGCACTGTTCAGGGAGGTTACGGTATCATAACTTAGAATACGATTTCACATCTGATTTCAAAAATTTTCAAAAAAGGATATGAAAATGATAAGGAACACGAATTGGCGTCCACGCCACATTTGGAAGAATGATCATTGATGCTGACGTAGAAAGGATATAAATAGGGTGGTGAAGAGTGATTGAGAACCGGTTGTGAGGGAAATTTTCCAACGAGAACGATGTTTTTCTACAATATTTTAATTGTTCACCACCAAAAACCCTCTCATACCATCCACAACAGGTGAGTTGTTGTTGATTTTTCTAGGTAAGCGTAATAACTAGAGAGTCAAAAATCANAAAAAAAATTAGCGGAAATTCCATAGTCCCCATAACAAAGCTATTAGTGTTTGAATGTATCTTTGATTTGAATTTGCATTCATGAACCTCTCGATTAATAATAAATAAGACGTATGAAAAGTTCCATGGGAAGCATTGACTACTGAAAGTCTGAACATATCGCTCAATCAGCTCCATACCTTCGAACTTGCGCCTAGTTACGGTCGTAAGCGGAACGGCGGAAATCGGAAATAAGTTAAACTCGAATTATCGAGACTCTTGATAATATTCAGCTTCAAACCAAGCGGTCCTACGCATTGGGCAGTCAGTAGACCTAAAGACCTCGTATAAGGTTTCCTATAGACGGGGTTTCCTGGCATGACAGTGGACAGGGCAGATTGAAAGTGTGACATATGTACGTAATAAGGAAATGCGCACGACTCCATTCGTCCACTCATAATAAACTAGGTTTTCAAAATATAGCGAAACTAAAACAGTGGAAAAGGCTTATCGGAATAAGGCTAGCGTACAGCTACGAAACAGGACGGGTCGTGCTGAACGAGCAATACATGAACAACTCATTCATCTACACACCCTCGTTATCACCAAATGTCAACTCCAAAAAAAGACATTATTTATCAATGTTATTCTTGGTGGTCGCTTTCGAAATAAAGCGAAGTTCTTCAGGGAAATTCATAAGGTTTCGAAACAACTCAAGATTTCAGCTCTACTTTTCAAGGATCAAAGAACTTAATGAATCGCACTCATGAATTCATATATTTGAGAGAGGGCCACTTATGAAGAGCCCGGGACAGTTTTTGAGATAACAAAAAGAACAAAGACTATAAGCGTTCCCGGTGGGACGAAAGGGTCGCTTAATTTGACTGGGTATCACCCCCGCACTCCACCATTGGTCAAAATGTGTCACAGTACGCGGTTCGGCTCCTTACTACTTGAGTCCGGAACGTTCCATAGAAACTCGAAACAGAGATATACTGTGAGAAAATATATCCTCACGGACTTAGCTCCTCCATTTTCAATTCATCACGGAAAAAAACCAAGATAGCCGTTGTCTCGAACGACTATGGAGCCGAGGTTCGGTCACAGTCATGGAACAGTGTACAACTTCTGGTTCTACACTGGCCTACGGCCTTTCTCCCGTTGCTCATAACTGGACACAGAAATGGGCAGGTGACAACCAGAAAGCGAAAACAAAAAGCAACAAAATACTTTCGGGTACTCCTACATCGACTTCCAAATAGATTTTGAAGGGCCTCCAAGTGTGTTTCGTCCGGCCCTTTAAGGATGAGCGAATAAGCCATTGCATGTATCCATTCCAAAAAGTAATAAAAATAGGAAAAATAAAAATAATGGAGGAATCACATTGGACCAGAAGGAAAAGATCTGCTGACAATAGTTATGCTAGTAACGCCATTAGTTAATGCACCATGTACACGAGAATAAGAGGGAAAATCAGAAGGAAATTAGTCCCAGAACCACAACATCAAAAGTTAGCATGATCAAGGTGAAGAATAGAATTTTATTTGTGATGTTTTCCCAGAGGGCAATTGATCCCAAGTGCTAAGTCCAGTGTTTTTCACCATTCTTCTAAAGTAATTAGATCGATTAATCAGAGTAACGGTCCTAGCGGAAATAATGGCCCTGAAATATCTTAGAATCATAAGAAAATGTTTTCAACGGAAAAATAATCCATCTCAGCCCTTAAACAGTCTTAATTGTCCCACAAACACAACAATCTTATCAACATAACTTTGTACATGGACCAAGCACCAAACAAAAAGAAAGACGACGACGTCATAAGAAAATAAAAATCAAAAATAAGAAATTGTGAAGGTAATTTATAGTAAACAATAATTATCGTTCGTTTTCAATCTCTGAAAATAAGTAAGATAATCGGAAAGACTATTGAATGAAATTATCACCGTACTGGGATTAGAGCAATAAGGATAAATAGTGCTGGTGATTAACATTAGTAAGCAGCGATGATAAAAAGTGATAGTAAGTGATAGTTTGTAATAATAAATTATGGTAAACAATAATACTGATAGAAATAATAAAGGTAAATAATAATTAACAAAAGCAAATAGCAATTGTTGTAAAATACCGGTAATGAGCAATGAAAATAAATAGTGATAACAAAAGTAAGAATTATTAAGTAATGATAATAATCAGTGATAAATGGCAGTTGTGTAGGAGCAGAAGTGATGTATTGACAAGTGGAGCACTGCCACAAACGCATGGTCGTAGATTCGAATACCGGATCGACTTCCTACTAAGCCAACTAGACCTCCTAATCTTCTAGGATAAATTGGTATCAGACCCGTTGGTAGAACGTAAGAACTGACATGTACATAGAATGTTCACCGTAAATCATTGTATAGGATACATACGCTACTACTATGTAATCTGAACGGGAGTCGAAAGTGGGACCGCCAATGTGGGCATCAGAATGGGGAAGAGGAGTCCAAACGATGCTTACCATGTGAGTGTGAGTACCAGGTAATACGAGTAATCCATTCCACAATCGAATGTTTTTCTCATTAACACCGTCACCAGAAATACTTGTTACTATGATCATTGGTTGATAAAGTGCTGAACTGCAGCGCTCGCCTATCCATTCTGCATCTATAAGCGTGTGCCAAATCTTATTTATTGGCATTCCAAGAATAAGAGCCAGCATTTGCTAAAACTCATTCAGCTTGCTACAAACGCCTGGACTTCTGTATTGTATTCTGTATTTCTCCCTATTAGGTAGCAAGAAATGGCAGCTCGTTTTTAATTTGCAGAAAGTCGTTGGGTAGGGGCATTATCAGGAGTCCTACTATTATAATTCGTTTGAAACTGGTTGGATAGGGGTAGTCTTGAAGCCTCGCAGCTGTGGCTTTCGCCTCTGCATGGTTAACCCAAGAACCAGATATGTTGCTATCGTGGTAAACAAATAAACAAAACGGGTACTAACAAAAAGGTATCCAGTAACTTACAATCTTTCTTCTAGCTCTCCGTCACTTTTTTCAAACGATCTCGGTGCAAAGCATACTAGTTGTCTAATTATTTTGCATTTTTTATACATTATTCGTTATCCCTCCACTTATACTTGCCTGATGGTTTTCTACTTAATCTTCATTCCTCTGCAACATAACCCTGGAATTCTCGTATGCATATGTTTTCAATGTTGTTTATTCCATGAGCAAGTAACCTGGCTGCCATGAAGGCGTTCCCCTTGGAAGACCAAAGAGTAACAACAATACCTACATTGTCTCTGAATTATGGGTAATACTTACCACAACATAACCTTGACCACATAGGCCATGAAATTCGCGCTTACATAATCTACTCTAGTTTCAGGCTCCCAATAGAAGAGAAGTTTTCTCAGCCCTTCTCACAAAATTACATTTTTTACATAAAACTGAAAGTTTTATTAATAGCTATAGTGTGAAAGAAGATCGAAAGCATCGTCCTACAAAGGTGAGCCTTCTTGGAATAGACGAAGACGACGTCGTTGTCAAGATAAGGGATCCTTAAGATCACGGTTCAATGTGAACCCGAATAGCAAACGAATACGGTAATACGGCACAGATATACGGTAGAAATTACGCAGAAATTATCGGGTAATGAAAGAATCAAGGTAATTACATGCAAAAAAGGTGGTAAACGAAGATAATAGGTAATATGCACGATTACCTAGAAAGTGTAACATTAATCACAGAGAAACCTAAAAAATGAGTAAAAAAAAATACATGAAAGTATAGCGAGCCATTCAATTAATACCAAATTTACAATTACAGTAAAATGTGAGGTCGTTATCGAGCTTCATTCCAAGGCTTTACGTAGGACGTCGAAATCGGTCACATACCAGTCAGCTCGACTTCGTACGGCTTCTCGCACCTGAAATATCGACAAGATTTATCAGTTATCTGGGTGAATGCCAACGAAAAAGTTGTAAGCTCCTTCAAGACACCTTGGTAAGCAGCGCCCCTACTCTTGGAGCTCTCCTAGAACTGATACCGTACCTGATTACCACCGAAGCCGATAAAGGCGTCTGCCGGTGGAGCGGCTTCTAGGTCAGTGGCTCCATCACCAACCATTACCAATTGTTTGTAGCCCTGCTTCTTCAGCAGACCCATTACAGCAGGTTTACCGACCTGAAACAAGTGAATATATAGGTGGTGGAAATATGAGCGTTCGGGGATCCCAGAGGGTTGAATAGAGGCTGTTTTTCGTCTCTGCTGAAAGGAAGGACCTCGAAAAAAGTATGGGACTAAAAATTATCCGAAATATAAGTATGCCCTTTTCTAAGCGATTGTTTCCTGCATCTCAAGAAGATTATAACAAGGTTCCGAAGCAGGGTGCCTACTTCACGGACAGAGCTCCACTGGACTTTCGGGAATCTTTATCCGCTGCTTATGGAGGTTAGGAGGAAAGCTCTTACGTCTTTACTTCCTGAATCGCTTGTCGGTTCTGTCTCGTCGAAACCAGCATAGTTCTTATTCCTGTCGAACAGAATCTCATTGGCATAGATTCGTGACTTATCAATACCTGGAATGTTCACCTTTTCAGCCCTGAGCTTTAAAGCGTTTCACGATCTCTTGAGATGGAAAGCGAACTGATAGTAATCTAGTGGAATTCCCTTACCAAGTATATCAGCCACCGGTCGGATGAGTCGTCGGAAACCGCCGGAGACAAGGAACACATCTGTGCCACGTTTGTGTAACGCAGCAACGAGTTCTCGGATACCGGGAGTGAGCTGGAATGTATACAGTTCTTGAATACCTGGCGTACACACTGACTTTTCTCGAAGCGTTTCCATTTTTCAAGACACATTTATCGCGATTAATTCACCAAGGTAAATGCCCAGGAGGAAAGGTACCGTTACCCGTTGTCCCCTTATATCTGGGAACAAGTCAAACCCAATGGTACGGCCGGTGTGTGACACTTAAGGAATCTACAACATGACCTCGGCGATGCAGAACGAAATGGTATTTGAGAATGGATGTTATTGTTCTCGAAAATTCCGAATAGGCATGTGATTGAACGAACATTTCCATGAAAACAACAACATCCTCCACATCTCACTGCCCCGTTCCCGGATCTAATCCCGCCCGAATAGGAAGGGACTCCCAAAACAATGTAGTATGTCTTGGGTAGTACCTAATAGATCTGTAGGCATGCACCTGTTGAGCAGGTTCCTTTACTAAGCCAGTAAACAGTTCCCAATGTAAACGATGAAAAGTGATTAAGCTTATGAGTTATTGAATAAACAATACTATAAGTATACATTAAACAGATACTCCAATAAAACATGGTAAAACAAAGTGGTTGAAGAAGTCATGGTGTATACCTTTGGTTTGGTCTCATTGGCGTATCGCTCTAACTGATCATACGTCGGTCGCATGACATCCAAACGAGCTTTCAGGGCTAGCCTAAAATTCGATATACACCCATATACATTATCAAATCTTTGGAAAAAGTCCTTCAACAGAAGACCAGCGGTTCCGGGCGTTTTTTATGTCGAAGTAGATGCCCCAAAAAATTTTGTTTTTGTTCGTGAGATTTCCAAAATGGCATAATGCCGGTACCATGAAAGTTTACAAAGAAATTCTAACCAGAGCCAATGATAAATTTGTAAAAATCTATGGAAATGTCCCTATCCAACTTGTTGTAGCCCATAAACCATTCGAACACTTCTTACTTACCGGAATCGAGCATTGCCGTTCATGGCTTGTCGGGTGACATTTGCGACTGCTTCACCTACTCCTAGGAAGTTGGCGAATTCATCGATAGCTTCGTCCTGTAAACCGAATCATTTCTCATTCAACATGAAGTAAGTGGCCCTTCAAAGGCTGTCCTTTTGGCAACCGTAAAGCCTATGGGCCATAATATTATCACATTTACATCGTAGTCATATTCATATATATTAACGCTAAAAATCACTTATATCGGCCCAGCACTGAGCAGCATCGTTGTATGTACTGATCAGAGATATTTCAACGTCCCGTGAATGTGTGACACCGTAACCCACTAGTACCTCACCACCCACCCCCGTGAGCTTTACCCGGGGTACCTTTCCCATGCGTCATATATGTGGCGGGTGTTTTTTAGGCGCTTTAGCGTGTGTTTGGGTTACTGTGTCACACATTCCGGACGACTAAATCCGTCTTGTTAGGTGTTGTACCTCCTGTGCTGCTTCTTGGCCGGAGGGAACTTTAGCGAGAGCCCCGGTTAGCAACCTTTTTCGGCTGCTTCTCAGCTAACCATTCCGTCTACCACCTGTTCCCTTACTTCTTTACTGACGCAAAGAAAAAGTGCGCTTATTAGCAACGAAAATCTTCTCCACTAAGAGGATACAGCATTTTTATGACCAGATTCAGATTGCCAAGGATTACGGTGGTGAAGAAAACTTTCGATAGATTATTCTCACCTGGCAAACAGTAGAATCAACGTCGAAAGCGACAGCATCAGCGTTTCGCCAGATACGTCGCACATGCTCCTCGGGGGTTTCGATTTGTGTGTGACATTCGGCATGAGCCGAAAGTTGACTGGCACTTGGACGCGCAGCAACTCGTAGCATATTTAAAGCACTGAAAATGTGGGTTATCCGGTAAATATTCTGTACGGAGGCACAATGAACAGGTCATCGGAACGAGCAGTTGGTTCGGAAGTAACTATTGTCGAAATAGATCAGAAGAAAGCAGAAGTAGTGAGCATGGGTGAAGTAGCATGAGCCAGGTAAACCTCGTACCAGAAAGCCATTACTCAGAGTAGTACTGAGGTGTGCTTTCCAGGCTATCTGGGAAACTCCTAGTCTACCCAGCAAACTACTGTTCGGTGCTGTTTGGAATCGGAGATTCACAGCTGAGTGGAAGCGGGAAAGGGTAGGATCTACCAACTCCATTCACTGACTGACGACCGATTATCATCGCTATGATTCTACATTCATTGTTAAGATAGCATACTCAGTGATTCTCCGACTATGAACAGCACCATACTAGAAAAGAGTGGAGCCTTACTCCTTCTTACCACCGCATTCAGCCATAAACTCGCTACAAATAAGATCTTTGGTTCGCCATGGCCTATTACTTGATACGGTACATGGTATATCAGTAGCGTGGTACCAGACTGACCGATAGTAGCCAGTCGGAAGGTTATGGGGCTAGCATCAGACCATAAAGGGCGCGTTTATATTCAAAAAAAGGCTAAGTTCAGTGTCATGGAGTCAGGAAGGAGTAGGTGACCAAAGAGATGAATTTCCCTCTGTAAATACTGGAGTTCTTCGAATAATGAAGCGATTCCATACGGTGGGTTGTTCAAGCAGCAAAACCTAATATTTGAGGTAGTTCATAGGGCTCATATGGGAGAACGAAATAGGTTCAGATGATTCCCGTGGAAGACCAAAAAATATTCCTGAGTAGGCACCGCCAAATTCACCCGCATATATTTACAAGTTGAATAAACATTTCGATAAACATCAGGTCGAAACAACTATTCGAGAGAACATAGCAGGCAAATATCAACTCCATACATAAACAGGGTTTCTGGCCAGCCAGAAATATCAGCTCCCAACAAAACTCGGTAAAAAGTGAGAGAGATTCACCAAAAGTTAGATAAAACGATCAATTGTCTACAGCTGTGCCTTTCTATCCACCAAAGATCCACCACCAATCGTTCGGGCACGCTATGGATGTCGCCGATGATGGAGAATCATCCTGTTTGAGAACTGGATCAATCCCAGTTGGGTTGGTATTACATCATTCTAGTGAAATCAGTTTACGGCCCGCCGAAAACTGACGCAACGATAAGCGAACGCCTACATCTTTGCCTAGTTCGCCAGTCCTACATATTACTATCGAGACAGGGCGATGTCACTGATCGTTTCGAAGTGAGCCATGAACTCGTTCTATGGCCATATTTTATTTCAGATCAGAAGCGTCACTGATTTGATATTGGGATATCTTAGGAGGATAAGAAGTTCGTCCGACTTAAGAGGAACAAGTGGCTTCAATTGAATGGGCATGTCCCACACATCTTTGGACACTCCTACTTCTCAGGATTGGTATAATAGGTTTCCGTAAAGAATCGTTCACAATGACTATCAATAAAAATAAAAGTTGTAAGGAAGAGAAGTGAGCAGCAAATTGTTGGCTTCTGGAAAAATCCGCCGACATTGAGGAGCACGTCGTTGACATGCTGTGTGAACTAGAATGACAAGCCGCGGTGGGTGGTCCCACGGGTCACTAGGGGGAATCCCGTATAGATCGGCGAGAGCACGTGCATAGCATGTGAATTACAGATGAGGGCACAAAGAACTACCATAATATTTGAAGTAAAAGGCAATAAAAAACAAAGAAAATCGAAAGGAAAGGTCGCAGAAGTGTTGAAAAGAACAAATCAATGTCAAAGTGTCGTTCTTTCAGCCGAGAGTGGGAAAAAGGGTAAACAAGGTAAGGTAAACAAACGGTGAACCAAAAGATGAACGCAAAGGTTTCACAACAACGGACCATCCAGACTTAGTCTTAGGTACGGTTAACTTTGATTCTGTTACTTTGGGAACACTCTCAGATACCTCGGCCTTCTATGAAGGAGGCCGACCACACTCCACTACCGGCAAGTGAGGCTACCGATTGCTCTAGAGAAAGTGTCATTTCAGAATTTGCCCTATCTATTTTTTCTAGCACTCCTTGTCAAAGTCGTTCCAAGAACTTCATCCTTGGAACGACTTAGACAAAATCACCTATCACCACATAACAAGTAGCCAAAATAGGCACAAGCCCCTCAGTAGATCCCATTTATACCCTTTTTTTTCCAAATTCAAGCCGCTCTGTACCTCCATTGTTACCTTCTACAATGCCTATCCTCACCACACCACACTGGCCAATCAGAAGCCCTGCATCTGCAACGGGCCGAGCGCAAATTCCAGCTATTTCACCTTGAAAGCATCCCCATTGTTCAGAGACATCAGAGAACCTGCTTCTTCACCGAAGAAAGAAGAAAGGAGGACCAAAGCATTGAAATTTCACCGGCAAGACGTAGAAAACTGATAAAAGCAATAACTATCCAATACATGAGGTATAGGAACCTACTCATTACGATGGTAGGACTTGCAGTAAAGTTGTGGTCACATTAATCACAGACAACAAAAGCTAGTTGCAACGGCAAGAGCAGTTGAAGGTAACTGGTATGGTAATCGATAACCCAACACTTCGTAGAGCGATGTGGAGCAGGATCGAACCTGTATGAGAAGCGATCTCTGTGAAACGGGTGTTCCTCACCAGACAGCTCTCGCCAGGCTTTTCGCATAGTCAATAAGAGTGGGTGTTGTCCCGAAGAGAAGCAGACAGCGAGAATGTTCCCATTGTAAATGCACAACAACACAACAATTGCAGCGTCTAGGACTCTACAGCAACAACGGGTAGAGTCGATTTTTAGAACCACGTGTAGGACAGAGGAAAAGAGGATCAGGGTATTTCAGAAGGTGTGAAATTTGCAGAATCATGACAAAATCGAGCAGTACCATAAGGTAAGACTCTGCACCGGAACGGAACGCATTTCAAGGTAAAACCACGCCCCAAAAGCTTTTGTATCAGACGGCACATCGTATGTCGACGACACAGATAATCATCACACCATATCTAGACCGCGAAAAGCAGTGTTGGAGTGCCGACACGTAACAAGGTGACATAAAGCGCCGTCCGGCAACATCGGGTCAAAATGAGGTCGATCAGAGTCCAGAGTTCAAGAACACCGATTAGCCAGTGGTTTCGAACTATGGACTCTTGATTTTCTTAAAGGCAAGCTGATGGATAGCTACCGACAAGTCCAAGGTACATAGTACAATAAATTCACTTTCGATCCGCTATCTCCTGCTTAGAGTGTTATGCAAAACCTGTAGGACTACTAGTCGAGTTCTACTGTAGCCCATACGCCACCGTACTGAGAAACTTGCACGCACTTCAAACCCTGCGCCCCATCCTCTGAAGGAAGAAGTTGGGAGATAGAGGAGGAGAAGAGGAGGAATGGAAAGTATAGTGAGGGGTGAGATGGGCTTAACTTCCAGCTCAACCGAAATTTCTGCCTGAACACTTTTTTTCAGAGGAACGCTCTGGTGTGGGTTGAACTCAGGGTTGAGTATATTATCCAGAGAAGCTGCAAAAAATCACACAAGGAAGCTTCTACTACTGGTTTATTCCCAGGAAAATAATCAGTAATTCGATCCAAATAACTTCTTAACAGAAGAAATTTGGGGGCTTCGATAGCGTCAAAGGAAAGAATGAGCTTGATCACAATCGTGATGTCTGTCTTTGGAGATGTAGAACCGAGCGAAAACCGGTACATCGACGAATCGTCCGTCATTCGTCTCTATACAGCTGCGACCAGACCTATTTGAAGATAGTCACGTAGGCAAGCAACGCTGTTGATAGTCAACCAGAAAGTGATATCATTTGTAAACAAAAACAGTAATTCTCGCCTACGTGGCTGTCCCGTTGCAGCACAAAGTCTGATGGGATTCTGATAATGGCCTGATATGGAGCCACACAGGCGAATCATACTGACACATCCGAATAATCTCCCAGAGGAAAACTTGAGTGTTAGTAAGTAAATGAACAAGTGAACAGGTAAATAGTTGAACTAGTGAATAAATAAATAAATAGTTAATCTAACTATGAAATGATGCTCTACAAGGAACCTGCCGGGGAACAAGCAACTAAATACTACTAGATAGGAATCACTCAGAAGAGTTCCATGAAGCCTTAGAAGAAACCCAACGAATGACTCCGACACTTTAAAGGTTGCCTTGCTGAGGCGAAAGCAGCGACCAGCGACAATCTATACGAATGACGTAAAGCTCCGATAAGTGAGATGAGGACTATGAGAGAGCGGAGACACGGAGAGGGGGGTTTCCCGTTCACTGAAGGCCCGCCTCACGGGTGTAAGGACGTGAGGGAGCCGATATTACTGCACCTATTTGCAGAGCCATCACGTGAGCCTTTTGGGTGTGTATCCCTAGCGATCGAGGTCCTTTTACTTTTTGGGTGGTAGTCCAAGTGCAGTTATAATACTGTAATTATGGGAAAGACGACATTAATCAGAGAGACCGTCCAATAGACATAGTTCAAAAAGAGGAAACCACCGGGCTTTCGACTTAGTTTTCCATTTTTCTTGAACTATTGAATTCAACATTCAACAGCCTGAGACACAACAAAATGGCTATTATACGGTGACGAGTTCCCGACAGTGGCTGCCTATGTCATGTTATGGTGAGCATCTGAGGCTTGTTTGAGGTCGTGCAGTTTTCAGTGCAAGATTTTTTGAAGGTTGTGGCCTCCTAGAAGAGTAGCAAAAAGAGAAAAAAGAAAAAAGAAAGCTCCGAAAAGTGTAAATTTTGTAAATGGTATTTGTTCCCGCTAAACTCGTTCAGGATGTTAAGTTCAAGTATTTGAGGAGATTCGATCCATGTATGGACCTACATGGGCAATTGAAAGAGTCATGTATAGTAAATAAAATTAGAAAAATTTGCAGCTTCTCCTATAGGCTGCGACTCACCAAAGTATGAATAGCACCATGGTAGTGACAGCGATTCTATTCATGAAATACTAGTTGTCACAAGAGTTGAACTCTACAGCCGATAGTGAATCGGTTGTGAAAATCGAAAATCTGATACAAAAATTCAGTTGTTATTGCACGGGCAATAGGTAGAACAGCTGTTACCGATTGGTAAACTTGATTATCACTACTGCAAAATTTTGGGTACACATGGAGTTAACAAACTTTATAGCTGTAATCATTGCCTATACTAACAACATATGGGGCTCAATAGAGAAGGTCTTCTTCCGATCTTACCAGGTTTGCAATGCTTCCAAGGGCTACCTCGGAATTTCGAAGAATTCTGTGAAGTATCATTGGCATTTCAGGGGCGTATAACTTGTTTACCTCTGTTGTTTATTATTTGCTTTCGCTTGAACTGCCATCGAAAACGGCTCTTCTAGAATTCCTGTTATCAGAAACTGCGATTGAGATCAGAATCGTGCTGCGGGCATCACCATAACGACTTCTCTTTCTCGTTGTAGCTACGGTATGGATTCGCCAACTGAAATCTTGAATGAGTATTTGTCCCAATTTCATTCCAAATAATGAAGAGTGACTCTCTTAGTAAAATCTGGGTGCTGTGGCATGCACTTCGCAGCCACGCAGAACAGTTTGGACAGTACTTACAATTAGATGTGTTTATGTTATAGCTTCTACAATAGCTTGAAGAAGCTCGTCGATGTACAAGAAGTTGAGACAAACTCTTTTGATGAATAGGCCTTAAGCGTGAGCCAACCAGAGTTGTGTTCGAGAAATAGACTCGAAATGAGAGATGAGCACTTGCAATTCCATATAACCATGTTCGTTTTGATTTTAATGTTCACCAATTCATAAGAGTTTCTCCTTCAGCAGTGTACATCAAGTTTTATTTCATGCCACGCTATCATTCACAGAATTTACACGATTTTTCACAGTACTTCTCAGCAATCTCAGTGTAACCCTCGGCTTTGCAAAGGATCACACCATCTGGGGTCGTGGATTTTGCCATGTAGTCGCAGAACCTCAGACCCGCTCGAGTACTAACTGCCCTGTCCTTGCACTCCTGAAAGAAATCAAGACGCAGTTCATTCAAAGTTAAGCAAACTTATAGGATGCTGTATGTAAGTGGTTTGCTTGTAATCTATGGAACCCAGACAAACAACTACAATNAAAGGCAATAAAAATAAAAAACAAAGAAAATCGAAAGGAAAGTTCGCAGAAGTGTTGAAAAGAACAAATCAATGTCAAAGT
>UZAF01016639.1:36378-58372 GCA_900617895.1 Haemonchus placei
AGCCGAGGTTTGTGGAAAGGTTGCAAAGGGTATAAAGTTGTTTTACCTTCATGAATAGTAACGTAACAAGAGTGTCAGGATACAGAAATAAACTTCAAGAACCACCTTCCATTTTTGTTTGTGTATTCCCGTATTCAAAACCAATCCATTCGCCTCTTCAATCTATTGCTCGTCATGCAAACGGTGAAACAGTCAAACGATCACGTCGCTAAAACTAAATGGGCTTGAAAGCTCAAAATATCACCATCTCTTCCCATATGTGATACAATTGCTAAAAATGCAAGGTAGAAGCTACCTTGCATTGTGACCCCACGCCGCTAGAGCACTCTGGCGGAACAAATTGTATTTTTCCGTGGAAAGATGATTAAGTTGCTTTTGTAATCTTCTCTGCTTTATTTCCAATCGATTTCGCAAAAAACAGATTGCTTAATGCTTGCAACCGTTGTCATCACACAGTCAAACGGAGCGAAGATTCCGTATAAATAGTAATTCCGACTTATAAACTGCCATCATCGCTAGCTCATCAGCTTCGAATATTTTCTTCTTCTTCCTTCTTCTTCCTCCGTGCTCTTCTACTGCTCAACGCATTCACAAGTGACGCACAAGCTACTAAAGTAAGTGATGGAATCACCCGGATGTAGCACCAACGACCGCATATATACTATCCAAAATGTGAACTTATCTGAGTGACCTGAGAACACGAATATCCCATCTTGACACAGTATCTTATGTGCGTCCTTTCTAGAGAGTGTTTCTCATTATTCTACCATTCCAGAAGTGCTCGGACAAGACAGTTGGGACCAGAGCAGGCAACAGGTTTTGCGAATGCAAAGGCTATGACGAGGTTGCTAAACAGTACTGTGCGAAATCATGCGGGTACTGTAAGCATAACGTGGCAAAGGTTCTGGCGTGAAAAAATAAAAATTTACCAGTAACATGCCTTCATTTCTCTCCTTATGCTAACCCATTCCGAGGATTATAACTTCTGAAGTTACAGTGGGAATGAAAAATCAGTATCAGCAGTCGACTGAGCTAGAGACCACCTTACAAGCGATAGTTAACAAATTTGAGCGTTTAGGCATGAGGTTGGAAAAAAGACAGAAAGACATAGTCCTTCCGTGTACACGAAAATGATAGGTAAAAAAGGTTTTCATCTTTCCCGCTTTATTTCTCGTTGAACATAATCTGCAGCCTCTATGGCACCGGTAGCACTTTCCTACAGTTGCTCCAATTACAGGTCTGGTGCAGTCGTTGAATAGCTTGTCTTCACTGCCTGCGCCAGGCTTAGAATAATGTAGTCCGCTTTTTATTGAAAAAAAAANAACGAATCCACTCCTTCGAGACTTAACCGAACCCCGGGGGATAGAAGGCTTGATTGGTCTGGGCGGATATTGATCCTAAATTTGGTCCTCTTACCTTTCCTGTGTGATCAAGGTCCGCTTGGTGCCACGCCACCAAACTATGTGTGCGATTATACACATAAAATATTAGGCATTCTATGAGATCGTGTTTTTCTGTAGCTAACGGGTCTTCAGAGGATTGTCATTTGATGAAATGTACTTATCAAAGCTTATAAGCCTATGCTAGACTTCTTGAGTGTTGAGCACTGATCTTTTGTTCCTACACGAGAGAAGGTATGAAACAGAACAAGAAAAACATAAGCGGAACATAAACAGAGCAACAGCAACAAGCAACATAACATAAGCATAACAACTAGAAAAGCGGTCAAAAGTATTCGCGAGAAACGCTTTTTTTTGGCTTCCTTTTCTATTGCTTGACCGTTTTGCTTCATATTTTGGTATGTTTTGCCGTTCATTATTACGAACAAATTGCGCCAACCATACTCCCGCGCCCTGCCTAGCACGTGATCTCGACCGACATTTTTTGAAACTACTATTTTCCGCCCACTTGTCATTATTGTAGTGTGTGCTCTTTTTGCGAAATTTAGGCATCTTTTCGACGTTAACGACTTACCCCAATGGTTAAGAAGGCTAGAACTTCGGAAGCCACCCGTAAAATAATAGTGGATATGAAGGAAGCAGGGGTACAACGATTGCGAGAATTCTGAAAATCCCAGAACGCACCGTTTTTTATCAATTCTGACTCGTTTCCGCGAAGGGAACTCGGTATCTAACGCTACAGAACGGGCAAGCCGCATTAAACTTCTACTCGCCAGGATAAGCGCATCGTTCGACTCTAAAAGGTCGATCCCACGCTTACCAGCGTTGACATCGCGGGTGCGATCATCGCTAGTGATGGAGTAAACATCAGTAGATGGACTGTGGCGGAGGCTTAATGCTGCAGAGTTGATTGAAAGGCGCCCAGCTAAGAAACCGCTGATCAGCCCGAAGAATCGAAAGGCAANAGTAGAGTTCGCCCGTCGCCACTTGCACTGGACATCAAACGAGTGGAGCAAGGTTCTATTCACCGATGAAAGCAAGCTCAACCTCTTCGCATCTGATGGTATCAAGTATGTGAGACGTCGTAGTGGCACAAGATACAATACGAGATACACCAAACCCTCTGTCAAGCATGGTGGAGGATCGATGATGGTGTATGGCGCGCTCTCTTTCCACGGAATAGGTAATATTCTGAGAATTGAAGGTACGATGACTGGCCAAAGCTACGCGAACACGGTCATTGAAAAAATCTTTTCAAGGGCGGAAGATAACTTGCCAGCCAGATGGGTTTTGCAACAAGACGATGACCCGAAACACACTTCACGTGCCGCGAGAGACGCCTTTCAGCAGAAAGATGTGAGACTTTTGGACTGGCCCAGCCCAATCTCCGGACCTCAATCCAATAGAACACATATGGGAAGAACTAGAGAGACGGTGTGCCAAGCAGCGATGCAGCAGCAAAGACCAGAAGTTCACTTTACTTGCGAAATAAGAGCGCTATGCCAACGACCGCTTTCTAGAAGTTCATCGGATCAATGCCAGCTCGCTGCGCAGCAGTGATCAAGAGGCGGCTTTCCGACGTAATATTAGTTGTTTACGTAGTTTCGGTTTTGATTTTGGCGACTTACTACAATTTTGCTGATGAAATAGCTCCTTAGTCAAACCCGGATTTTGTAAGCTGTTTTGAAAGATTGTGCATTTGACCCCATTTACTTGCAACAAACTGTTGGAATGAAATGCCGGTAATGTATTTTGTTTGTAGCAATGCTACACATGACATATTAAATTTTAAAGCAAGTTGGTCGAGCAAGAAAAGAAATATTCGCGAAAAACCGTTCGGCGAATACTTTTGAGCGCTACTGTAGCTCTCTCAGTAACAGCGGCAGCTCAAGAGCTGTGGCATGCACTCCAAACCCTGCACAACTTGGACAGTACTTACAATTAGATGTGAATATGTTATATCTTCTACAATAGTTTAACGAAGCTCGTCGATGTGCAAGTAGTTGAGTCAAACTCCTTTGATGAATAGGCTTTAAACGTGGGCCAACTAGAGTTGTATTCGAGAAATAGACTCGAAATGAGAGATGAGCACTTGGAATTCCGTATGATCATGCGCGTTTTTTTATCCAATGTTCACCAACTGTATAAGCATTTTTTCCTTCAGCAGAAAGCTTCAAGTTTTATTTCATGACACGCTATCATTCACAGAATTTACACGATTTTTCACAGTACTTCTCAGCAATCTCAGTGTAACCCTCGGCTTTGCAAAGGATCACACCATCTGGGGTGGTAGATTTTGCCATGTAGTCGCAGAATCTCGAACCCGCTCGAGTACTATCTGCCTTGTCCTTGCACTTCTGAAAGAAACGACGCAGTCCATTCAAAGTTAAGCAAGCTAATAGGATGCTGTATGTAAGTGCTTTGCTTGTAATTCTACGGAACCCAGACAAACAACTACAATTAAGAGTACTCCTGTCGCTAGCTCTGTATGGGGATGTTCCCAAGACTGACTTGTGCCTCAGTTGTGAAGACGTTGAGCAGTAGAAGAGCGCAGATAAAGTAGAAGAACATATGGAAAGCCGATGAGCTGCTGGTGGTAGCTCGTAAGTGGGCACTATTTATACGGAGTTGTAGCTGCGTTTGATCAGGCAATGACACTGAAAGCAAATATGAATGGATGAATGGATTTTTCTCAAATATTATAGACTGTGTCTTAATTCTATCGATGCAACGAAGTTTGAATCGATCAGTTGAGCTTACAAATAAGCATAAATTTGTGCAATTCTATGGCATTACAAAGCCTTCTTTTGGGAACCACTGTCTCTCGAATTCCCATGACATTCTTTCTCGGGAGCCCAAGGAGAAGGCAATGGGGACATGGGAAGGCGAGAAGTTCAGCGACTGCACGCGACCAGCAGGCCGATCTCCCAATGAGCAGCTTCACTAAACAGCCGAGGTTTGTGGAAAGGTTGCAAAGGGTATAAAGTTGTTTTACCTTCATGAATAGTAACGTAACAAGAGTGTCAGGATACAGAAATAAACTTCAAGAACCACCTTCCATTTTTGTTTGTGTATTCCCGTATTCAAAACCAATCCATTCGCCTCTTCAATCTATTGCTCGTCATGCAAACGGTGAAACAGTCAAACGATCACGTCGCTAAAACTAAATGGGCTTGAAAGCTCAAAATATCACCATCTCTTCCCATATGTGATACAATTGCTAAAAATGCAAGGTAGAAGCTACCTTGCAAACTGAGAGAGCAGTGCGGACTAGTTCAGCGATGAAGACTCAGCTGTCCTCTTTGTGGACATACATACTTTCGTTATGACACCCACGCCGCTAAAGCACTCCGGTGGAACAAACTGTATTTTTTCGTGGTGCTTTATTTCCAATCGATTTCGCAAGAAAGCAGATTGCTTAATGCTCGCAACCGTTGTCATCGCCCGTTCAAACGGAGGGAAGATTCCTTATGAATATTAAATCCGACTTATAAACTGCCATTTCGCAGTAAATGGTTTCTCTCGCTCTGGCTACTGCGAGAGTTGCATCAACTTTAACTTGATCAACTCATCAACATCAACTTTGATTGAGGCGTTTCTCCTCTTTACAATCCAGAGAAGAAGTGGCTCTCCCAGTAGCAGTAGACTGTTCTTGCGCTTGGAACTGACTGACTTTACATATATGCAGAATTGAGATAGTCCTTAAATGTGAATTCAGCTTCTCCAATGATTCGTTGAAGCTTGTCGGCATAAAACTACCCCCAACCAGGCTGTACGACTGATGCCTTTTATATTTCATAATTGAGCAATGTTGCAGTTTGGCGACTGACAGCTCTATCGTGAAGTTTGATATTTTTGAGGCTATACGCACTCAGAACGTTTTGACATATGAGCGCTCTTTGTGTTGTTTACACTAACGCTCTAAAAACGTTTACACCCCTAAATAATTTACTCACAAGGGAAGGATCCCAAGTCGAAGTGGCCATTTGAAAGGAGACCTGCTATGCTAGACGTATTTTTTTGATGCTGATTTCAAATCTGCATCCAAAATCTGCCAAACGATTCTCCGAACAAAGTTATGGAGGTGGTCTCCGCAGAGCGCTCAACAGGGGGCAAGCACAGAAGAAGTGGTCGCCGGTACCCAAGAAGTGGCGACTTGAAGGAGAGGTAAAAGAGACCATCATGGGCATGGGATCAAGGGTACGGTTTTGTGGCCGTCAGCGGTTGTGCATTTTGCAGGACTTTTTTCTACATTTTGTAAAAAACTTATATTAGTTTCACCGTCTTCGGCAACTTTTTGAATGCTTGAGGTGAAGCAGTTCCTGCACAGGCAGTCTTCCTATCCTGATACCGACCAGTTCTTGAAAAAAATGGATGTTGCGACCAGCCTTAAGAAAAAGTAAGGGTTGCAACGAGGCAAACGCGGCAAAGCGTGGTGTATATGGATAGATATAACACTAAAGAACAAGGAGTATGTATTGCCCAGAGTTGGTAGTGTCGCGCCTGTTGAAGGACTGCGGATACTGTGATGTCGACCCCCCCCCCTACAAGGAATGAGCAAAAGTTCCCAGATAGTTTCTTCTCCATCTTGCGAGATGCCACTTACGAGGACCTCGACATTGAGAGCGAGGAAGACTGTGTGACTGAGGACGGGGAGTGTCGCGAACGCGACCTTGACTCTGGTCAGGTTTGAAGAACTTTTTATAGTGTTAAATCTATGTGTTTCTATGTTTCAGTTGTCTATATTGTTAGTTCAGAAAGATCACGTGACGCTATGCCCTCTGTGGGAGTTGTGTGGGCCGGAGATCGTGAATCCCGCGCACTACCGATCATCTTGGGTCTCGGGTAAATGAGGCCGCCAATCCACGTCAACAATCAATGAGTCACATTAAGCACGATCTCTTCCGTTTTTGGTGTCTTTGATCTTGTTTTTTGTGTTCAAGTACAATCCAAGTTTTGTATTGGGGTTTAATTACCCTAGTTTGAGGTAAAGTCTGTGAAGGTAGTTTGTGAAGTCAAGCCTTGTTGTGTACTACATTCTATACATCCGCGTGGCACGCAAAATCAAAGGCGAGCAGTTTGTAAGAGCACAGGACGGTAAGATAAGAAGGAATATACACTGTGAGATCCCGATGATGGAGAGGAAACAGCATACACATCTAGAGGGTCTTTGATGTTTGGTAATGTGGAAGTGTCTAAAGAGCAGGTTCAAGTCCTCCTTCCCAAAACATTTATTAGGGGAGAGAACCAAACAAATCCTCATGATCTCAAATCAAGATGCCAGATGATTAAGCAGGAACTGCTTCACCATGACCATTCAAAAGTTGCCGAAGGCGGTAAAACTGATATAAATAATTATTACAACCTTGATGAAAAAGTCCTGAAAAAGTCAAAAACAAAAAAAAAACCGATCCTTGGTCCCATGGCTATAAAGCGCACGTTTACCTCTCCTCCAAGCCGCCACTTCTTGAGTACCGGCGACCAAGTTTATAGTGCTTGCCCTCTATTGAGCGTTCTTCGGAGACCACCTCCGAAACTTCGTTCAGAGAATCGCTCGGCAAATTTGAATGCAGATTCGAAATCAGCATCAAAAAATACGTCTAGCAAAGCAGCTCTCATTTCAAATGTCCACTTCGACTTATGATCCTTCCTTGTCAGGCCCTCGGCGCCCCCACCGCCCACTTAGGCCAGACCTCCTTCCCCCTTAACCTTCCCTTCCCCCTTTGGCAATGAAGCTTCATCAAGGACCAGTGCTTATCGATGGTATGGTGAATTCAACCGAGTTCGTAGTTCACTCCAAGACGAATTTCGTGGAGGTCTGCAAAATCAGTTGTTGTTCCGATGCTGTGCGCAAACTAATATTGCAAGATCGTCATGTGACCTATCGTGAGACTGGGACAACCTTAGGCATTGAAGTGGCCAGCATACATTCGATATTGCATGAACATTTGATAGTAAACAAAATTTGTTCACATTGGATCCCGCGATCGCTCAAAAAAAAGCTCGTGTCGACTGGTCGGAAGATATGCACAAAAAATACGATCGCGGCGCTTCGAAACACTCTGTGACGTTGCGACAGGTGATGGATTACGGGTTTACGCGTATGAGCCCGAAAGTGAATAGCAGTCGACCGTATGGGTATTTCAAGATGAGCCAAATCCAACAAAAGTTGACCGCGCACGAAGCACTTCCAAGCAAATGTCGCCTATTTTTTGGAAAAACTGGACATGTCGTAACCGTACCACTAGAACAAGCAGAACAGTCGATTCTGAATGGTATACAACCATTTGTTCCAAGTTGTCTTCCGAAAAATCAGGAAAACCAACTGCTAAAGACGGATCATTCTTCACCACGACATGCGAGCTCCCACAGATCGGCTCAAACAACTGCATTTTTGAGCACTCAAAACAACGATTTGATGAGTCATCAGCCATATAGTCTTCGTGTGACTTCTTCTTATCCAATGCGTGAAAATAAAATGAAAAATTTTCAACACCTGAAGAAGCCGTTGGTGCGTTCAGAATGCATGTTTTAAAGTTACCTCAATCAGAGTGGCAAAAGTTCTTCTACATTTGTTCGAACGCATGCAAAAGTGTATGGATGTTAATGTTGAAGAACTTAAAAGGCAGTAAAGCGATTGTCAATGTTTAATATATATTTTCATTCTTTAATCCCGAAATAAAGGCAAGCTATGTATCTGAGAAACAGGCCTTAGGTGAGCGCTTTAAAGAACATATGACCATGTCCCGAATCCAATGTGCAGTACAAGCTGTTCTGGCTTTGAGAGAAATTTTCAAATTTTATTTTTTGCCCAGCTTTCACTCACAGAGATTGCATGTTTTTGCACAGTACTCCTTAGCGTACTCAGTGTAACCCTCGGCTGTGCAGAGGATCTCACCATCTGGGGTCGTGGATTTCGCCATGTAGTCGCAGAATCTCGGAACCGCTCGAGTACTGACTGCCCTGTCCTTGCACGAGTGCTGTGGCATGCACTTCGAAGCCACGCAGTACAGTTTGTACAGTACTTACAATTAGATGTGAATATGTAATAGCTTCTACAACGGTTAAGGGAGCTCGTCGATGTACAAGTAGTCGAGTCAAACTCTTTTGATGAATAGGCTTTAAGCATGGGCAAGTCAGTGTTGTATTCAAGAGATAGAGTGGAGAAGGCACCTGAAACTTCATATAAACATGTTCGTTTTGTTTTTAATGTTCACCAACTCATAAGAGTTTCTTCTTCAGCAGTGTACTCCAAGTTTATTTCATGCCACGCTATCATTCACAGAATTTACACGATTTTTCACAGTACTTCTCAGCAATCTCGGTGTAACCCTCGGCGTTGCAGAGGACCACACCATCTGGGGTGGTGGATTTTGAGTCGCAGAATCTCGGACCCGCTCGACTACTATCTGCCTTGTGCTTGCACTCCTGAAAAGGAACCGGCGCAGTTCATTTAGAACTACAGCAAGCTTATAGGGTGTAATGTAAATGTAAACTGCTGTATGTAAGCGGTTTGCTATAATTCTACGGAGCCCAGGCAATCATCTATAATTCAAAGTGCTCCAGTCACAAAAGTATATAGGAATGACTTCAAGACTGACTCCCTTGACTTGTGTCTCAGCTGTGAAGGCGTCGAGCAGTAGAACAGCACAAATGCAGTAGAAGAACTTATTCAAAGCCGATGGGCCGGTGATGGTGGTAGCTTGTAAGTGGGCACTATTTATGCGCAGTTATTGTTGCGTTTGATCAGGCAACGGCACTGAAAGCAATATGGATGGAAGAATGAAGTTTCCTCGGAGATTATAGCTATCTTAATTTTACCAGTGCAATGGAGATTGAGTCGATCATTTGAGATCTTACAGAGAAGCTGCTCACGCGTTCGAATTCACTGCAGTCGAGGGCTAGAAGTATAGCCATCACACACAACAACAGCAACTCAAGCACCAAACGAGCAGCTTCTCTGCACAAACGAGGTTGTATTCCCATATTCAGACTCAATCCATTCATCTCTTTTGTAAGTCGAGCAAACGTTGAAACAGCAAATCAAGAATGTCGCTTGAGCCAAATGGGCTTTAAAAATTCCAAGATATAGTGATCTCTTCCTATTCGACATATAATCGCTAAAAATGCCGAATAAAAGCCACCATCTGCAATTCGAGGGAGAAGTGTGGGCTTGACCAGCGCTGAAGACTCAGCTGCTCTCTTTGTGGATACTTTCGATGGGACACCCACGCCGCGAGAGCATTTTGTTTCAACAGAATGGTTTTCCCATGGGAGGTTGATTGAGTTGCTTGAACTTCTATCGGTCTTGCAAAATACTCCTTCTATATTTCTCAATACTTGCAAGATGCTTCGTGTGATTATATATGAATTCCACTGTCCTTGCCTGATCAAACGCAAACACAGCCCTGATTCCATATAAATAATGCCCACTTACAAGCTCTCTCCATCACCGGCTCATCAGCATTGAATATGTTCTTCTACTTCCTCTGTGCTCTTCTACTGCATACCGCATTCACATGCGCGCCGAAAGCCCCTGAGGTAAGTATTGGAATCAATCGTATAGCACCAACGGCAGACAGACATACTCTACAAAATGGAAACTTATTCGAATGACCTAAAAACTCGAACACTACACCTTGGCACAGTATCTTATAGGCGCCATCAATTTCTGGAAGGTTTTTTCTCTCTCTATTTTTCCATTTCAGAAATGCACGGACAACGTGAATGGGACAAGAGCAGGCAACAGGTTTTGCGAATACATGGTAATGTCTAAGACCCCAGAAGGTCAGGACTTATGCAGAGCAAAGGGCTATGACGAGGTTGCTAAACAGTTCTGTGCGAGATCATGTGGGTACTGTAAGCATAACGTGACAAAAGTTTCAGCATAAAAAAATAAAAATTTTCTTGGAACCTGCCTTCATTTTTCTCTTCANATCAATTTCTGGAAGGTTTTTTCTCTCTCTATTTTTCCATTTCAGAAATGCACGGACAACGTGAATGGGACAAGAGCAGGCAACAGGTTTTGCGAATACATGGTAATGTCTAAGACCCCAGAAGGTCAGGACTTATGCAGAGCAAAGGGCTATGACGAGGTTGCTAAACAGTACTGTGCGAGATCATGTGGGTACTGTAAGCATAACGTGACAAAAGTTTCAGCATAAAAAAATAAAAATTTTCTTGGAACCTGCCTTCATTTTTCTCTTCATGCTCTCCCTTTCCAGAGTGACATGCGATAGTCAGCAAGTTCGAGCGGGTAGGCATGATTTAGAAATAAAGAAACCATCATGCTCGAAAACTCATTCTCAAGTTAGGCGATCTCATGACTTGCTTACTGTTACTTTAAGATGTCTACATTCATTGTCCACTGGACCTCACATTTTGCTTAGTAGAAGGAATAGAATCCAAGTAACTTTTCAAACTACATCAATTATTTTCTGACTTTACAATACGGCACGCCCTGTGTGCATGAATGTTTTTGTGCCGATTTTTGATGTCGACGGGGTAAAAAAATCCGCACAGAACAGATCCGTTTACTACACAACATACTCTCTCTCTCGCCCCCTTTCTCATTCAGCTTCAATTTCGTGGGACGTTCCAGACCAGAATCAAAGTGTTCTGATAGCATTTTGCATTTCTCCAAGGAATCAACAAAATCCTTACAAACGAATTTTGAAGAAATCCTAATAAATGATGGCCTGATGGGCTTGGGATACGCCGTGACAACTACAGTAACGTTTGACGAGTGGTCAAACGAAAGGAATGTTATGATGCCTCGTGTCGCTCAAACACTATAGGGACAATCGAGGGCAATTGTTACTGTTCCCGCCGGGCGCATCGAATCAACAGAGAACAGGTGATGCAGGTTATAGGTAGTGAGTTGATCTAAGTGCCCTTGTCAGAATATTCAAGTCCGAACGATGAGCTGTCCTTTTTCTTTGAATGCGGACTAGAGAAAGGAAAAACAGATTTGACACATTTGCATGGCTTTCAAGTTCAAAAACAATTTTGAATGTGCTTCTTTGACAACTAGATAAACAGCTGTTTTTTGGATTAAAAAACAAGCTGAGAGAGACATAAATTTGCGTGCACCAATATGTCAGTTCATAAAGGATTTTATTTTTCTATTTATTTCTATTTTAAACATAAACTGCAGGCTTCATGCGGCCGGCAGTACAATCACTCTCTTACTACAGCTCCTCCTCGCACAGGCCTGCTATAGTCGATGAACAGGTTGTCTCGATTGCATAAGTCGGGCTCAAGATCCAGATATATGCTTTTGGTCAAAAAATTACCCTGAATAAAAAGTTTCCTTTTCTGAACAATTGACCAACTTCGAAGAAACTTAAGTCTTGGTTGTCTGGGCAGATATCGATCCGAGATTTAATCGTCTAATCATTCATGTGTGATAATGAACCACTTCCCACTACATCACCACATTTGATGAAATGTGCTTATTAGGTCTATGTTAAACGTACTGTAGAGTACATGACTATGTTAGACCTATTGTTGAATGTCGGAGGCGGTTTCTTGCCTCTACAGAAGTAGAGGTATCGAACAGCTAGAATCAAAAGGGCATGAGACTCCTACCTCTTAGACTATCTTCAAAGGTCAGAGGTGCGAGTGAATAGCTGAGTACTTTTTCCGCCCACTAATGATGTTGGAGCCACCGATGGCATCAAAGAAAGCATACTATCTTTTATTTCCTTTCACTACAATACAATGTTATTTATATGCAAATTGACAACTAGTATGTGTAATGGTGACGATGGAATTTCTGAATTTTCTGTGTTGTCTAGCTCTGTATTGTTTCCCTATCACGTTAGGCGCACCTTGTGTGCAAAATAAATAAATAGTAAATAAATAAATAAGATCCTAAAGTGTCTTAGAAGAATCTCTCTCAAGCTTTTTTTGAGTCAGTAGGCCTCCTTCATTCCACGTTGCCTATTTTTTACAGAGGTCACGAATACAACTTGACCCATCAAGGTTTCATGGATTTTTGCAAAGTACTATTTGTAATTAAGTGAACTATACATTGTTTATTCTTGTTGCTTATTGTTTGGTTTCGCTTGAACTGTCATTGAAAACGACGCTTCTGAGTTTCCCAGTCGTTAGCTCTGAAACTACAGAAGCATAAGGAGGGGCCTTCTATGCAACAGCTAAAAACCATTTTATAGTTGTTTTCCTCTGAGGTACATACGTTGCCCACAATTCAGCAAACGGGTAATCTTACCCTGACAGTTTTCTTAACACGTGAGAGCTAATAGTCGGTGTAAAAAAGTCAATTTCAGTAGCCCTCGGTTCTATAACGAAAGAAACTCTTGCAAAAGAACACTAACCTAGCCTACACCGTAGAACGACGAGGTAAAAGTGGAGCCCCTTACTAAAGCTGGTAAGCACCTTCGTAATAGCCGGCTTTTCTCGCTGTACACCCGTGAGGACTACATCGACTTATACTTTGGATGAGACATCTTTCTCCTCTTCATTTTAGAGAGAAGTAGTTCCCACTGGAGCAGCAGAAAGTCCTAGAGCTTGGATATTACCTTACATCCATGCAGAAATGGAATAGCCCTTAGATGTGGATTCAGTTCTTCAAATGATTCATTCGAGCTCGTCTGCGTAAAATTACCGGCTAACCAGGCTGTATCTGAGAAACAGGTCTTAAGTGAGTGCTTAAAAGAACAGATGACCTCGTCCTGAGTTGAGGGTACAGTACAAGCTGTTCTGCCTTTGGGAGAAATTTTCAAATTTTATTTCTTGTCACGCTATCACTCACAGAGCTTACACGATTTCGCGCAGTACTCCTTAGCGTACTCAGTGTGGCCCTCGGCTGTGCAGAGGATCTCACCATCTGGGGTCGCGGGTTTTGCCGTGTAGTCGCAGAACCTCGGACCCGCTCGAGTACTAACTGCTCTGTCCTTGCACTCCTAAAAAGGAACCCTGACGCAGTTCACTCAGAACTACAGCAAGCTTATAAGATGCTGTATGTAAGTGTTTTGCTTATAACTCAACAAAACCCAGGCAATTATCTACAATTCAAAGTGCTCCAGTCACCAAGGTATATAAGAATGATTTCAAGACTGACTCCCTTGACTTGTGCCTCAGTTGTGAAAGCGTCGAGCAGTAGAAGAGCGCAGATGATGTAGAAGAACATATCCAAAAACCAACTTTGGGTGCACATGGAGTTAACAACCTTTATAGCTGCAATCATTGCCTATATTAACAACATATGGAGAATCATAGAGAAGGCCTTCTTCCACTCTTACCAGGTTTGCAAAGCTTCCAAGGCCTAGCTCGGAGTTTCGAAGAATTCTGTGAAATACTGTTGGCATTTCAGTGATGTCTAAGTTGTTTATTCTGTTGTTTATTATTTAATTTCTGCCATCGAAAACTACTCTTTTAAACTTTCCAATTATCAGAAACTGGGATTGAGATCAGAATCGAGGTGCGGGCATCACCATAATGACTTCTCTTCCTCGTTGTAGCTACGGTATGGATTCGCCAACTGAAATCTTGAATGAGTATTTGTCCTAATTTCATTCCAAGGGGGACTCTAAAGTGAAGGGTGGCTCTTTAGTAAAATCTGGCAGCTTGAGTGCTGTGGCATACACTTCGAAGCCACGCAGAACAGTTTGGACAGTACTTACAATTAGATGTGAATATGTTATAGCTTCTACAGTAGTTTAAGGGAGCTCGTCGATGTACAAGGAGTTGAATCAAACNAGCGCAGAGGAAGTAGAAGAACATATTGAAAGCCGATGAGCTGCTGGTGGTAGCTTGTAAGTGGGCACTATTTATAAGGTGCTATTGCTGCGTTTAATCAGGCAACGACGATTAAGACAAATATGGATTGATGCCTGGAGTCTTCTCAAATATTGTATACTTTGTCTTGATTTTATCGATCGAAATTGAATCGATCAAGTTCAGGTGTTCACAGAAAAAACTATTCACGCGTTTGAATTCTTTGCAGATGAGGGATCTCCAAAGAAGTGCAAGGCTGCCTATCCAATGCAAATTACGAGGTTCTTTTTTTGAATCAGTGCCAATCGAACCCTACCCTGGAGCCCAGGGAGAAGACTGTTTAGACCCAGAGAGGCTAAAGTTTAGCGACTACTCACGACCAACAGCTGCTCAACCACCATTCGAGCAGCTTCTATGTACAGCAGGACTTCATTCTCATAATCAATCAATTCATTCTTCTCTATTGCCCGTTAAGCGAACTTTGATACGGTAAACCAACCGTGTCGTTTGAGCCGAATGGGCTTTAAAATTCCAAAATATCGTCATCTCCTCCTATTCGACATATAATCACTAAAAATCTACCACAAAAGCTACCATCTGCAATTCGAGAGAGAAGTGTAGGCTCGTTCAGCGCTGAAGACTCAGCTGCTCTCTTTGTGGTTACTTTCGATGGGACACCCACGCCGCGAGAGCATTTCGGTGGAACAGAATGGTTTTCCATGAGAGGTTGATTGAGTTGTTTTAGCTTCTATCGGTCTTGCAAAATACTCCTTCTATATTTCTCAATTCTTGCAAGATGCTTCGTGTGATTATATATGAATTCCACTGTCCTTGCCTGATCAAACGCAAACGCAACCCTGATTCCATATAAATAATGCCCACTTACAAGCTCTCTCCATCACCGGCTCATCAGCATTGAATATGTTCTTCTACTTCCTCTGTGCTCTTCTACTGCATACCGCATTCACATGCGCGCCGAAAGCCCCTGAGGTAAGTATTGGAAACACTCGTATAGCACCAACGACAGACAGACATACTCTGCAAAATGGAAACTTATTCAAATGATCTAAAAACTCGAACACTACACCTTGGCACAGTATCTTATAGGCGCTATCAATTTCTGGAAGGTTTTTCCTCTCTAATTTTCCATTTCAGAAATGCACGAACAACGTGAATGGGACAAGAGCAGGCAACAGGTTTTGCGAATACATGGTAATGTCTAAAACCCCAGAAGGTCAGAACTTATGCAAAGCAAAGGGCTATGACGAGGTTGCTAAACAGTACTGTGCGAGATCATGTGGGTACTGTAAGCATAATGTGACAAAAGTTTCGGCGTGAAAAAATAAAAATTTTCTCGTAATTTGCCTTCATTTTTCTCTTCATGCTCACCTTTTCCAGAGTTTATATCTTTTGGACTTACAGTGAAGGTAAAAATCAGTATCAGCATTTGAATGAATCGGAGCGGCCGGTTTTCGCTGTCTACTGTGTAAAAAAATCCGCACAGAACAGATCCGTTTACTAGACAACATATCCTCTTACTAATCCCCTTTTTCATTCTGCTCAATAATGGCTCCCCATTCTTATGGGAGATCGTTATCCCACTTTGAAGGTAGTTCCAGACTCAAAATTTGAGCTGTTCTGATTGCATTTTGCATACCTCCGAGGAATCGAAAAATTCTAACAAACGAATTCTGCAGAGATCCTAATAAATAATAGCCTGTTGGACTTGGGGTACGCGGTGACATCCGAACCCAGTAATGTTTGACGAGTAGTCGAACGGAAGGAATGGTGCGATGCCTTGAACTTTCCTTAAATCACTACAGGGATAACCGCGAGCGTTACTGGCCGGCGAACCGAATCAACGGTAAGACAGGTGACGCAGGTTATAGGTAGCGCGTTGATCTAATTGCCCTTGTTAGAATACTCAAGTCTGAATGATGGGCTGTACTTTTCTTTGAAGGCGGAATAGAAGTGGAATAAACAGCTTTCACACATCTGCATGGCTTCCAAGTTCAGAATCACTTTTGAATTTGCCTTTTTGACAACTAGATAAGTAGATGTTGTTTGGATTACAAATCAAGCTGAGAAGGACATAATTTTGTGTTCACGAAAATGTCACTTCATAAAAGTTTTCATTTTTTTCAATTAATTTTTCGATAAACATAGTCTGTAGGCTTTATGTTACTGGTAGTACTTTCACTACAGTTCTTCCATTCACAGGTCCGGTATTGACGTTGAACAACTTGCCTTCTCTGCGTGCGCTGGGCTCAAAATACTGTAACATGCTTTTGATTAAAACAACTTACTCTGAATAGAAATTCTTCTTTCTGACGAAGTAACGGACCTCGGAGGAATATAATGCTTGATTGGTCTGGGCAGCTATCGATCCAAGATTGATCCTCTGAGCATTCGTGTGTGATAATCGGCCTCTTGCTATCAAGCCACCTCCGGATATGCGCGTGATTATATATCAGGGATAAGAAGTAGGCTCACGTTTAGACCTAGAAATAGTGGGCGTTCGATATCTGCCAAGGCGAATCGTGCCTTGCCAAAACTGTATAAATGGTATTGGTACCAGCTCAAGGCCCACGTTGACAGGCCGGCTGGTGGAGAAACCTTGTCACAACAATAGTGCCTAAGGTCTTAAAAGATTAAGTGATAAAGCTGGGACGTAACCCAGAAGTGGCGCCCAGGACCCGAGTCCTGTGGACAGTATGCGAGGGCTACCGAGGAATGAACGACCTCGGTCAAAGAAGTTAGTTCGAATTTGGACTTGAACGTGATCGCCTACTGGGAAGTCCCGGGAGGTCGCTGATCTGATGAAGCGTAGGAACATCCAAGTCCTATGCCTTCAAGAGACCCGTTGGAAGGGATCAAAGGCCAGAGAAATCGGAAAGTGTGTCAAGGTTTTCTAAAACGGAAAATAGAAATGGTGTGGCCGTAGCAGTGGCAGGACCCGTCAAAGACTCTGTCTACACCGTCAATAGGATCAGCAGTCAAATCATGGCTATGAGGGTAAACACGAAGGAGGGGTACTAGGCAGTAATATCCGTGTACGCACCACAGGTTGGCTGCCCCCGTCATCGAACAGAATGAGTTCCATCTGAGCCTTGACGATCAGTTTCAGAGGGGACTACTCTACAGTAGCACGGGATCTTACACGGCCACGTTGAAAGTGAACGAAAGCGCTGTGAGAGGATTCAAGGAGGGAAGGGAGTAGGTGTCAGGAACGAAGAAGGAGGAATGATTTTCGATCTAGTCACAACCCACGACTTGTCGGTATGCAGCACCTCCTTCGCGAGTGGAGGCAAAGAAACACAAATAGACCACGTACTCGTAAGGGAAGGTCACCTCTTAAAATTGTGAAGGACATGAAAGTACCGCTGGCGAAGACCTGGCTTCACAGCACAGGCCTCTCCTGGCAGACATAGCCATCGATCTTAAATTAAGTACAGGAACGGAACGGAGGATCCGGCGATGGAAGCTGAACCGAGTCGAAAGAGAACACATCAAAGAGAAGATACTGGAAGCTGGACATCCAGTACCGAAGGGACGATCCTGCAGACCTGGAACAACTCCGTAAAGGTCATTCTACGGAGTGCCTGCGAAACGCTGGAAGAAACTCGGGGTGGATTCCCGGGGGACAGGGGAGCCTGGTTCTGGGACAATAAAGTCCAGGCAGTTGTGAGACCGAAGAAATTGACCTTCAAGCGCTGGAGAAGACACGAGCTCCGAAAGACCAAGCTGCCTGTAGAACTTTCAAAAGGGTTGTCAAGGCTGCTGTAGCGAAGGCAAAGAATAAGGAAGTGGATGCCTCGTACGAAAGATTCGAGGGACGAGAAGGAGATAAGTTTGTCTTCCGGCTGGCGGAAGCGCGTCACCGGGCTACTTAAGACATCAGGATAATGAAGTCCATTAGGAACAGCGATATTACCATTCTGAGGAAGCCTGGTGAGGTCAGGCGGAGGTGGAGGGAATATTTCGATAGACTCCCAAACGAACAATTCGCTCGTGAAAAGAGCCCTCAATTAGAGGCAACGACTGGCCCCATCGAACTCTGGACAGAGAATGAGGGGCGTAGAGCAGTGGGAAAGATAAAGGTTGGAAAGACAACTGGTCTGGATGAGGTAACAATCGAGGCATGGAAGTCGCTGGGAGAGCACGGGAAAAGGTGGCTCACCCGATTCTAGAACACAGTGACCACCAAAGGACGAATTCCAGATGCGTGGAGGAGCAGTACTATCGTTTCCAATTAAGCAGAAGGGGGACGCGATGGAGTGTTCCAACTGCCGGGGGATCAGATTGCCGCTTATACGAAGAAGAAACTGCATTAGCGGCAGGTCGACTTAAGATTGAGAGAATTAGTCCCAATCTTACAAGAGCAGTTCAGCTTCATGCTGAAAGGTCTACAACGGATGCCATCTTCATAGCCAGACAAGTTATGGAAAGGTATCAAAAAAACGTAGACCTTGCTACCTCGCCTTCCCCGATTCGGAGGAGGCACTCGACCGTCTCTAGCAACAAGTACTCTGAAGAGCGCTCCGAACACGAAAGGTTCAGCAACACATGATCTCTGGTCAAGGACATGAACGGTGACTCCACGACAACAATACGCACTGCACAATGCCAATAGAAACAGGATCAATAGACGTCACTGTCAGGGTACAGCAGAGTTCAGCCCTGAATCCGTTCTTCTTCCTGCTTACGAAGGACGTCATCAGAGGAGAACTGAAGGATTAACCACTGAGGATCATTCTCCACGCTGACAACATCGCTTTGATAGCGGAGAGCAAGGAGAAACTCCAGGGCAAGCTTCAAAAGTGGCAGAAAGTGCTGGCGGAAAATGGACTCCAGTTGAACGTGAATAACTCTAGGATCCTCAGCACCAAGGAGGGCACAGAGTCAATCTTCAATAACGCAAGGAACCCGTTCAAAACTTTCTCTACCCAGCAAAAAGTCTCTCCGGCTGAGCCCAAAGGTGGAGGTGAATGTCGAGATGTTTTATGTAATTGCAACGGTTACCTTACAGTTCAAAACAGGGAGATGGAAATAGAGCCTAAGATTATGGCGGAAAAGTAGCTCATCATAAGCGGCTTCTCTCGCTGTAGCTGCTGTGAGGATTGCATCAACTTTACTTCGAATAAGGCGTTTCCTCTCTCTACATTCCAGAAAAAAAGTAGCTCTTCCATTAGCAGCATACTGTCTAAGTGCTTAGAACTAACTTTACATCTACGAAGAATTGAAATAGCCTTTGGGTTTAAATTCAGCTTTTCCAAGGAATCTTTGAAAGCACAGTTCACGATAATTTCGAGGTACCCATTCTAGGTTGAAAGACGGAAGTGTTAATGTAGAGGAATGCATCGGTGGCGAAGTAAGAGAGAAAATAGCCCTGCCTTAAGGCATTTTAAAAGTAGTGGAAGTGGAGGTTGTACGAGATCATCGTGATAGAATGGCATGTAATGACGAGATTTCACTTGCTCCCATTCCTCAAAGAGTTACCTACATCTGGTCGAAATTGTCCGAAACTGCCTTTCACTATCGCCATGGGTTATCACAAGTTGTTCGAACTTCCTACATTGCTCCCTTATAAATGATGCAGTCTCTACAAAGCCGTTGAAACTCGTCCACAGTGTGTGCGGCATTACACGATATACATATACACATCCCTGACCCCATTTTGTGGTCTGCCCCCCTACCCAGGCCCTTTTACGACCATATAAGGGCATGAATGGTACAAGACAGAGAATCGAATTCATACTAAAGGGAAATGTCAGTAACCATTTTCATCGTGAACTGTGCCTTTAAAGACTGGCTAACCAGGCTGCGTCATAAAAACAGGTCTTGTGAGCGCTTGAAAGAGCATATGACCATGTCCTGGGTCGAATGTGCAGTACGAGCTGTTCTGCTCTCTAGAGAAATTTTTAAGTTTTATTTCCTGTCACGCTATCATTCACAGAATTTACACGATTTTTCACAGTACTCCTTAGCGATATCAGTGTACCCCTCGGCTTTGCAGAGGATCTCGCCTTCTGGGGTCGTGGATTTTGCCATGTAGTCGCAGAATCTCGGACCCACTCGAGTACTAACTGCCTTGTCCTTGCACTCCTGAAAAGGAACCATGACGCAGTTCACTCAGAACTCCAGCAAGCTTATAAGATGCTGTATTTAAGTGGTTTGCTTGTAACCCAACAAAACCCAGGCAATCATCTACAATTCAAAGTGCTCCAGTCACCAAAGTATATAAGAGTGATTTCAAGACTGACTCCCTTGACTTGTGCCTCAGTTGTGAAAGCGTCGAGCAGTAGAAGAGCGCAGAGGAAGTAGAAGAACATATTGAAAGCCGATGAGCTGCTGGTGGTAGCTTGTAAGTGGGCACTATTTATAAGGTGCTATGGCTGCGTTTAATCAGGCAACGACGATGAAGACAAATATGGATTGATGCCTGGAGTCTTCTCAAATATTGTATACTTTGTCTTGATTTTATCGATCGAAATTGAATCGATCAAGTTCAGGTGTTACAGAAAAAGCTATTCATGCGTTTGAATTCTTTGCAGTTGAGGGATATCCGAAGAAGTGCAAGGCTGTCTATTCAATGCTAATTACGAGGTTCTTTCCTGAATCTGTGCCAACCGAATCCTGCCTTGGAGCTCAGGAAGAAGACGGTTCAGATCCAGAGAGGCTAAAAGTTTAGCGATTACCCACAACCAACAGCAGCTCAACCACCAATCGAGCAGCTTCTATGTACAGCAGGACTTCATTCTCATATTCAAACTCAGTTCATCCTTCTCTATTGCCCGTTAAGCGAATCTCGATACGGTAAACCAACCATGTCGTTTGAGCCGAATGGGCTTAAAAATTCCAAAATATCGTCATCTCTTCCTATTCGACACATAATCGCTAAAAATCTACCACAAAAGCTACCATCTGCAATTCGAGAAAGAAGTGTGGGCTCGTTCAGCGCTGAAGACTCAGCTGCTCTCTTTGTGGATACTTTCGATGGGACACCCACGCCGCGAGAGCATTTTGATTCAACAGAATGGTTTTCCCATGGGAGGTTGATTGAGTTGCTTAAACTTCTATCGGTCTTGCAAAGTACTTCTTCTATATTTCTCAATACTTGCAAGATGCTTCGTATGATTATATATAATTTCCACTGTCCTTGCCTGATCAAACGTAAACGCAACCCTGATTCCATATAAATAGTGCCCACTTACAAGCTCTCACCATCACCGGCTCATCAGCATTGAATATGTTGTTCTACTTCCTCTGTGCTCTTCTACTGCATACCGCATTCACATGTGCCCCGAAAGCCCCTGAGGTAAGTGTTGGAATCAGTCGGATAGCACCAACGACAGACAGACATACTCTACAAAATGGAAACTTATTCGAATGACCTATAAACTCGAACACTACTTCTTGGCATAGTATCTTACCAGGCGGCTACGCACGCTCTCGCGCGCTAGGGGCTCTAGCCATGAGAGACGGAACCGCGTGAGCTGATTTTCATTATAGACCTTTATCGGATTTATGAGTTTCCGCTCAAACCTCGCCTCCTGCGGGCGGAGTCTGGTCCTGCCACCCACCATAAGTTTCCCCGTCTCGATGTCTGTACTCCTACCAAGTTTGAACTTTCTAGGTCCACTGAGACAGATTTATGAATTTTTACCCAGACCCCGCCCCTTGTGGGCGGAGTTCGGTTTTGACACCCACCATAGGTGTTCCCATCCTGTCGCCTGTACTCCTACCAAGTTTGAACTTTCTAGGTCCATGGGGACAGGGGTTACGAACTTTCGCACAAACCCCGCTCCTTGTAGGCGGAGCTCGATTTTGCCACCCACCATAGGTGTTCCCAT
>UZAF01016639.1:58905-71276 GCA_900617895.1 Haemonchus placei
CGTCTTGTGGCTGAATTTGAAATCATGGTCCTCGGTAGGGCTCATTTCGGGGCACGCCACGCCCTTTGTGGGCGGGGCTCCGCCAAGCTGATATGTGTTTTATATTTCTCGAGACCTGGCCCACCCATCCCACACTTGACCCGGTCTCTCCAAGCAGATCTAAAGGAGCTAATGAATTTCGTGACAGACATACAGACAGACAGACAGACGGACAGACAGACAGACTAAGCGCTTTATAGTAGGTAGGATAGGCGCCATCAATTTCTGGAAGGTTTTTTCTCTCTCTATTTTTCCATTTCAGAAATGCACGGACAACGTAAATGGGACAAGAGCAGGCAACAGGTTTTGCGAATACATGGTAATGTCTAAGACCCCAGAAGGTCAGGACTTATGCAGAGCAAAGGGCTATGACGAGGTTGCTAAACAGTACTGTGCGAGATCATGTGGGTACTGTAAGCATAACGTGACGAAAGTTTCGGCGTGAAAAAAATAAAAATTTTCTCGTAACGTGCCTTATTTTCTCGCTTTATGCTCTCCCTTTCCAGAGTTTATAACTTCTGAACTTGCAGTGAAGGTAAAAATCAGTATCAGCATTTGACTGAGCTAGGAACCAACTGACAAGCGGTAGATAGCAAATTCGAGAGGGTGGGCATGAGGTAAGACGAAAAAATCATCAATTTCGGAAACCCTTTCTCAAAAGACGCAACACCATGACTTGCCTACTGCTACTTTCCGATGTCTACATTCATTGTCCATTGCACCTCACATCGTGCTTAATAGACGGGGAAGACTCCAATTAACTTATTCAACAACATCAATTCTTTTTTGACTTTGTAATACAGCGCACCTTGAGGGCGTGAATGAATTTGAGCCGATTTTTGATGGCGACTGTGTGAAAAAGGCAGCATAGAGCAGTCCCATTTACTGAACAACATAGTCCCTCCCTGATCCCCTTTCTTAATCTGCTCAATAACGGTTCTTGTGTTCCCGCTGGGAGATTCACGATCCCGCTATCGTAGAACGTTCTAAGCTCAGAACTAAACTGTTCTGGGGGTGCATTTTGCGGTAATATAGAGAATCGAACGAGTTCCCACGAGATTTCACGAAGACCTGAATTGAAGATAGCCTGATGGACTTGGGGTACGCTATTACATCGAACTCCAGCAATGTTTAACGAGTGGTCAAACTAAAGGAATCATATGATGGCTCGTATCACTCAAACGCCACAGAACGGCTGGAAACGGTACTGATTCCGTAGAATCAAATCGCATCAACGGGAGGGCAGGTGATGCAGGTTATGGTTAGTATGTTGATCAATTTGCCCTTGTTGGATTATTCAAGTCCGAATGACTGCCCGTCCTTTTTCTGTGAAGGGGTACTAAAAAAGGAAAAAAACAGCTTTCATTCTTCTGCATGACTTACCGTAAGCTCAAAATCAGTTCTGAATGTGTTCTTTTTAAGAAGAGTCTGCTAGGTGGGTAGATCTGGAATAACCTTGGAATAACAAAACAGGCTGAAAAGGATGCACACGAAATAGATAGCTCATGGAGGTTTTAACTTTTTTCCTTTATATTTATCGATAAACATAGTCTGCCTCAGTTGTAACATTTTCAAGTGGTCGGGAAGGTATTTCGCACAGACTAGAGGCTTAGCTATGGGGCAGCGATTGGCGCCGGTTTTGGCCATATCGTTTATGGCCAAGATTGAAGCGCCTTTACTGGAGTATATGCCCTTACTTTACTGCAGATATATCGATGATTGTTCATAGTCTGTGCGACACAGGAAGAAATGGATGTGTGTTTCGTCCCACTAAATCACAATCAGAGCACATTAAGTTAACACGGGAAAAAAAGACCGAAAATTGGCTTCCGTTCTTGGACGTTCAAGTGAGGTAACGTGGCGATATGGTTGTTACGAAGTGGTATAGAAAGCCGAGCAATAAGAATGTCATTGTCCATTATCACTAAGCTCATCCTTTTCATTTAAAACGAGCGGTCGTTAGGAATATGTTCCGCACTGCTAAGAAGGTCTGCCCTAGAGAGGATGAGCGAAAAGAGTCGCTTAAAATGGCACGCGATATAGCTTGGTCTAATGGCTACTAGAATTTTCCAAATTCACGTAGAACTTCTTCTGGCGGTGTGATTCTCAGACATGGTAGTACCTCGATTGAAGGCAAAATTCCTTTTGTACTACCATTTATTTCTGATGAGGTCAGTGCCTCCATTAGAAAGTGTCTAAAAAGATCGGGTTTGGAAAATTTTGTTACCATTATAAGCGTACCACCCTTCAATCTAAAGAAGCGCCTGGGTCGGAACAGGCTATACGATCGCCTATGTACCACCTCAAACTATGTGGTTTGTCCAGCTGGAAGGGAGGGTGATTGTAATATGTCCGGGGTGGTCTACAAAATTACTTGCCGTGATTGTGGTGACGAGTATATTGGAGAAAGGGCAAGACCACTCCACGTGAGGGTTAAGGAGCACATAGATGGTATGAGGCGACTGAAAGAGTCTACTGCCTTGGGGAATCACCGAATCCAAAAGCATAACGGAGGAGTTTTTGAGGTCACCGTTTAGGTCGTAGCACAGGAATCGCAATTGTGCGCACGTAAAACCTTCGAGGCATTTCGGATACAGGTCACCAGTCCCAAAATGAATCGTAGGGAAGAATGTCTCGCAATCACGCGTGAGCTCCGACCTTATATAAGGCTGGCCTTCCCGCAGACACTTCAATGAGGACATACCCCAGCTGACACTAGTCGGTTGGTACCATCACTCGCTGGGTGGTTTCGAAGAACCCGCAAAGCTACGGTAAGTGGTTCTCCTTTCAAGCACTTGCGTGCCCTGGGGGTCTCGAGCTTTAGTGGGGTTAGTGGAAGCGTTTGATCGGATAGTCACAGATTGTTATGATCCTTTCAGGCTCTGAAGAAGGCGATTCCGCCGAAACGTCAGCCTAATAAAGCATACTCAAAAACCTCGCGAAGAGTTCAAGAAAACAGTAAACTCAATAATAGTCTGCAGGCTTCGGGTTACTGGGCGACCGGTACTACTCTCACTACAGTTCTCCCATTCACAGGTCCGGTAAAGCTGATAAACAGCATGGGTTCTCTGCTTGCGCCGGGCTCAAAATGCTACATATAATATGCTTTTGATTGAAAAAAACCTGCCCTGGATAGTGAATTCACTTCTCTAACAAATTAGCGGACCTTGGAAGAGTATAAGGCTTGGTTGGTCGGAGCATATCAATCCGAGATTGGTTCTCTGATCATTCGGGTGTGATAATGGGCCACTTGCTATTACGCCACCTCCGGCTATGCGTGCGATTACATATACCATATCGAATTATGAGGTATTTAATGAGGACGTGTTTTTCCATACCTATGAGCCTTTTAACGATTATCATTTTATAAAATGTACTTATCACAACTTACAAGCCCGTTGGATCTGCTGCAGAGTGTTGAGCATTGATCTTCTGTTCCTACAGGAGAAAAGGTATCAAACAATTTGAATTGGAAGAACATGAAATGAGGTGTGAAAAAGTCCAAGAAGAATTTTTCTCAAGCTGTATTTCGAGTCAGTAGGCTTCCTTCATTCCAGGTTGCCTCTATTTCACAGAAGTCACGACTACATTTTGACCCTTTGAAGTTTCATAGATTATAGTGAAGTATTTTTGGCATTCAAATGATATCCAGATTGTTTATTCTTGTTGTTTATTGTTTGGTTTTATTGAAACTGTCACAGGAAACAATGCTTCTAATATTTCTAGATGTTAGCTTTGAAACTAAAGAAGCATAAAGCGATTTTTCTATGCAGCGGCCAATAACCGTTTTAAAGTTCCTTTCCTTCGAGCTACATACTTCACCCGTAATTTAGCAAACGGGAGACCCTTTTAGCCCTAGGTCGGCACTCGCTTTTATAACACAGGAACTCGCTCAAAGATTTTCCTACCTGGTCAGAATTTCTCTCCGACTGGGTCCAATGGTGGAGGTGAATGTCAAGGTGTTGTCAGGGTGTAGCAGGTGACTTACAGTGTAGTACAACGAAATGGAAATAGAGCCCCTGACTGAGGCGGCACACCATCTTCGTAATGGTCGGCTTTTCTCGCCACAGTTCTGTGAGGGTTGCATCGACTTGAACGTCAGTAGAGACATTTCCCTTCGCTTCACTTCAAAAAAATTGGCTCTTTCTGTAGCTGACTTTATATCCACGCAGAAGCGAAATAGTCTTTAGATGTGAATTTAACTTCTCCAATGATTTATTAAAGCTTGTCGGCATAAAATTACAAACCAACCAGGCTGTATCTGAGAAACAGGTCTTAGGTGAGCGCCTGGAAGAACATATAACCATGTCCTGGGTCGAATGTGCGGTACAAGCTGTTCTGCCTTTGAAAGAAATTTTCCAATTTCATTTCATGCCACGCTATCATTCACAGAGATTACACGATTTTGCACAGTATTCTTTAGCATACACAGTGTAACCTTCGGCTTCGCAGAGGATTACACCATCTGGGGTCTTCGATGTTGCCATGTATTCACAGAACCTTGGACCCGCTCGAGTACTAACTGCCCTGTCCTTGCACTCCTGAAAAGGAATCATGACAGACAGTTCATTCAAAATTACAGCAGCTTATAGGATGCTATATGTAAGTGGTTTGCTTATCATTCTACGGAACCCAGGCAATCATTTACGTGAGTGCTCCAGTCGCTAGATCTGTATGAGAATGCTTCCAAGACTGACTTGTGCCTCAGCAGTGAAGGCGTTGAGCAGTAGAATAGCACAGATGAAGTGGAAGAACATATCCAAAAGCCAATGAGCTACTGGTGATAGCTCGTAAGTAGACACTATTTATACGAAGTTATTGCTGCGTTTAATCAGGCAACGACGACGAAGACAAATATGGATGGATGATTGTAATTTTTTTTCAAATATTGTGTACTTTGTCTTGATTGTACAGGACAAAATATACAATATTTGAGCTATGAACAATAAAAATTGAACCAATGAAGTCCAAATGTTACAGAAAACTGCTCACGCGTTTGTATTTTCTGTACATAATTGGGGGATCTTCGAGGAAAAGCAAAAATGTACGATTCTATGCCAATAAAGTTCATTTCGAAACCACCGCTTGTCAAAATCCCTGTAATTCTCACAAGGTTGGCGATCTATGGAGAAAACCTCAGTCTCGAGCGGGGCTCGAATCGGTACATTGCTTCAAACGCCGTCGATGTTCTCGGGAAGATTGCAAAAGAGTACAAAATCGCTTCATTTTTTATACCGTATCAAGAGTGTCAGTGTAGGGAAAGAAATCTCAAAAACCACCTTCCATTTCTGTTTTTGTATTAAAATATTCAAAGTCAATCGATTCGTCTTTATTGCTTGTCAAGCAAACGTTGATACAGTAAACCACGCATGTCGTCTAAGCCAAATGGGCTTTAAAACTCCAAGATATCGCCATTTCTTCCTATATGAGATACAATCTAAAAATGCAAAACAGAAGCTCCTAACTGCAAACTGTGATAGAATTGTGGGAATGTTCGATGCTGAGAACTCAGCTGTCCTTTTGGTATACATACATTCGCTGTTACACCCATGCCGCTTCGGACTTTGATGGAACAGACTGAGCTTTTCTATGAGAAGTTTATTTAGCCGTTTTCATTCTTATCGATTTTGCAAAACCATATTCCTTAATGCTTGCAAGAGGTTTCGCACAATCACGCATAATTTTCGATGTCCATGCTCGATCAAATGGAGCAATGATTCCATATAAATAGTGCCCACGTACAATCTACGATCAGAAACTCGTAAGCATTGAATATGTTCTTCTACTTCCTCTGTGCTCTCCTACTGCTCAATGCATTAACAAGTGACGCAGAACCCACTCAGGTAAGTGTTGAAAAGCCCGGATGTAGCTCCAATGGACAGCGGACAGAGTAGACATATACTATGCAGAATAGAGACTCACCTGAGTGGTCTGAAAATACGAGCACTCTAGCTTCATACAGTATCTTATGAGCGACAGCATTTTTTGGAAAAAATTATTTCCCTATATTCCATTTCAGAAGTGCACGGACAAGGCTATTGGCACCAAAGTGGGCTCGTGGTTCTGCGAATACATGGCGACATCTAAGGACCCGCAAGGTCAGATCCTTTGCACAGCAAAGGGCTATGACAACGTTGCAAAACAGTATTGTGCGAAAACATGTGGTTATTGTAAGTAATAACGTGACAGAAGTTCCTCTCTCTAAATAAACATTTTTTTAAAAATGTGTCTTCATTACTGGTTTTGTACTTCCGCATTCAGAAGTTTATGAATTCTGAATTTACAATAGGGCTAGACTAGAATCAGTAGTCGGCTGAGCTAAGGATCACCTGACAAGCGATAGTCAGCAAATGCCAGTGGTTGTCGTGTGGTAGGAAGAAGGAAACCACCATGCTCAGAGACCCTTTCTCAAAGTGAACAATCCTATGGCTTGTCTGCTAGGAGTTGTCGACGATATCATCAGATTGACCACTGAATCTCACATCATGATTAAGAAAGGGAATAGACTCCCACTCCCAACTACATCGACTCCTTTCTGGCTTTACAATAGCGCACCTTGGGTGCATAAATCAACTGAACGGGTCAATTGAAGCGATTGGGTTGTCTGTGAGTTTTCTGCTAATTTATGATGGTGACTGTGTTAAAAAAATTTCGCACAAAATAAATTCATTCAATAGACAATATACACCATGCATTCCTACTCCTCTTTCTCTTTCCGCTCAGTTACGGTGTATCAATATTTTCCTGGTAAATTCATTATGCCATTTGCGTAAGACGCTCCAGACTTACAAATAAAACTGTTCAAAATAACGATTAACCAGAAAAGGAGTTCCATAGTGATCTGGATAAAAGATAGTCTGATGGACTATAAGGGGAATGCTGCATGACATCTTGTCCAATCTCCTGTAAATTTTGACAGGTGTCGTGCCGTTCGGACGACTTAAAGGACGGATTATCGTGGTGCGCCCGTAGTCGCGCCGAGAAAGGCACCGTATACTGCAGTGAGCTCGAGTTTGCCACGTGGTAGTGGACTCTAGCCCCTATGCGACGCTTGCTTCATCATTCGTCGCCGTCGTCAACGTCGCAGCCGCCTGTCTTCGACATCTCCTGATGCAATGCAATTCGACGTCAACATCACTGGCGCAGCCTCCAATGTTTCGTAGCACCACACTATCGCCAACTTCAAGTGGTGAAATCGCTGCGCAGTATGGAGCAAGCTAGGAACATCTAGGGTGAATGGTCCGTAGCAACCAAAGGAACCTGGAGTAGCACTGCCGAAAGGAGGTGGGATGACTTAGATGGGCCCGGATGAGGAACAGGATTGTACCCAATCCGTAGGTTGAAAATGGTTACAATATGCGTATTTTTTTCATGCCTTTTTTCATGGTACCTTTTGTATCGCAATTTCTATATTACTCGCATTTCGCTCTCACTTTCAAATCATACTTAGTTTACTGTACTTTACAATGTGTGCTGAAAATGCGTAGAATGTCGATAACACCCGTTTGTATCGCGACCGTCCTCGTGCACAGGGATTGGGCCATGGTACATAGGGTCATGATTGGACCGTTCCTACGGGCTGGTGCTGCCTCCGCAGTGCTCTACGGGGTTGTTGGCCCAGCGTCCGAGGGAGCTCGGCGCTTAGCTAGCAACCCCGTAGCGCACTGCGGAGGCAGCACCAGCCCGTAGGAACTCGCAAGGGAGGCTGGGGCAGCCTCAAGCCCACCAAGTTCGTTTGGCAGTTGAATGCGAGCATGGCGAGCGGGCAGAAGCTCCGGTCACCTAGCTCACGCCGCCGGGGGCGTCCTGCCGAGCAACCACCGATGCGGATCGGCCTCGGCGGGACGTCACCGACGGCGCGACAACAAGCAACCGAACGGAAGTAATGGTATGCCTGGTATCACTCGGACACATGCACGCGACATGGACGACTGGAGGTTATCGGTCTCAATCAAGCAAATCAAATCAACGGGACGACAGGTGTTAGGTGGTTTGTTGATCAATTTGCCCTTGTTAGATTATTCAAACCTGCATGATGGGCTGTCCTTTTCCTCTGAAGGCGGGATAGAAGTGGGAGAACGGCTGCCACACACGTGCATGGCTTACTGCAAATTCAAAATCAGTTATGATTCTGTCTATTCAACAAGGCTCTACTAGGTAGGTAGGTTTAGTTCGGAGACAGAACAGGCTAAGAAGGACAGATATGGAAATCTGTACAGGTTTTTGCTTTTTTTCTCTTTATTTTTCGATAAACATAATCTGCAAGCTTTATGCGACTGGTAGCACTCTCACTACAGTTCTTCCTTTTACATCTCTCGTATAGTCGATAAACAGTTTTCTTCTCTGCCTGCGCCGTGTTTGAATTACAGATAAATGCTTTTGATTAAGAAAACCTGCTCTGAATAGAGAATTTACCTTTCTGACGAATTAATGGACCTTGGAGGAATATAAGGCTTTGTTGTTCTAGGCAGATATCGATCCAAGTTTGGTCCTCTTACCATTCGTACGTGATAACGGACTACTTGCTATCACGCCACCTCCGGCTATTTGTGCGATTATACCACACCAAATCATTAGGCATATTATGAGGACGTGTTTTTCCATAAGTATCAGGTCTTCTAAGGATTATCATTTGATGAAATGCGCTCATCAGGGCTTAAACCGATGTTGGACCTACTGTAGGGTGTTGAATACTGGTCTTTTGTTCCTACAGGAGAAAAGGTATCAAACAGTTTTAACTAGAAGAACATGAGATGATGTGGAAAAAAGTCCCAGGAGAATTTCTCTCAAGCTGTATTGTGAGTCAGTAGGGTTCCTTCATCCCAGGTTGCCCATTTTTTACGGTGGTCACAAATACAACCTGACCCTTCGAAGTTTCATGGGTTTTTGCAACGTATTATTGGTATCCAAATGATGTTCAGATTGTTTATACTTGCTGTTTACTGCTTGATTTGGCTCAAACTGCCATCGGAAACAACGCTTTTTATTTCACCATTGTTAGCTCTGAAAGTACAGAAGCATAAGAAAGATTTTCCTTTGCAACGGCCGAAAGTCGTTTTATAGTCATTTTCTTGATATACGTTACCCATAATTCAGCACACGGGTGATGTTTCTCAGACAGTTCTCGCAACCCGTGAGAACTACCGGTCGATGTCAACTGAAATTCTGTTTTAGTGGCACTCGCTTCTATAACAAAGAAACCCCCGTTTAAAGATTCCTTTACCGCAAAGTCCATCCGGATGGGCCCTAAGTTGCTGGTGAATGTAGAAATGTTGCAATTGTAATCGCTTACTTACAGTGTAGTGCAACGATATGGAAATAGAGCCCCGATTAAGGCGGCAAAGCATCTTCGCAGTAAACGGTTCTGTCGCTATCGCTGCTGCGAGGATTGCATCAACTTCAACTTTGAATGAGGCAGTTCCCTTGTTGTACATGTACATGTGCACTACAAGCTGTTCTGCGTTTGAAAGAAATTTTCAAGTTTTATTCCCTGTCACGCTATCACTCACAGAGAATACATGATTTTGCACAGTACTCTGAAGCAGAAGTGCTCCAGTTAGCAAAGTTATATATAAGAATGATTTCAAGACTGACTCCCGTGATTTATGCTTCCTCTGTGAAGGCGTCGAGCAGTAGTAGAGCGCAGATGTAGTAGAAGAACAGATTCGAAGCCTATGAGCTACTGGTGGTAGCTTGTAAGTGGACACTGTTCATACGGAGGGTACTGCTGCGTCTAATTAGGCAATGACGATAAAGGCAAATATGGATGAACGCGTGGAATCTTCTCAAATATTGTATACTTTGTCTTGGTTCCATCGATTCAATAAAAATTGTACGGATCAAGAGGAGATCCTACAGAAAATTGCTCACGCGGTTGAATTCTTTGCAATTGGGGCTCTCCGAAGAAGTGCAAGGCTGTCTATTCTACGCAAATACGAGCTTTTTTTCTGAATCACTGCCAATCGAATTCTCCTATTGTACTTTTTCGGGAGACCAGGGAGAAGACAGTCAAGACTTAGAGAGGTTAAAAGTTTAGCGATCACCCGCGAATAAAGCAGCTCAACCACCCAACGAGCAGCTACTCTCCAAAGCCGAGGCTGTATTACCATATTCAGACTCATTCGTCTCTTCTGTATTGCCTGTCGAGCAAACGTTAATACAGTAAACCAATCATGTCCTTTGAGCTTTAAAATGGGCTTTAAAAGTCCGAAATGTTCAAATTTAGCTTTTCCATGAGAAGTTTATTTGGTCGCTTTCATTTCTATGGATTTTGCAAAAGAAAAGAAAGAAATTTTCCAGTTTTATTCCTTGTCACGCTATCATTCACAGAGATTACACGATTTTGCACAGTATTCTTTAGCATACTCAGTGTAACCTTCGGCTTCGCAGAGGATTACACCATCTGGGGTCTTCGATGTTGCCATGTATTCACAGAACCTTGGACCCGCTCGAGTACTAACTGCCCTGTCCTTGCACTCCTGAAAAGGAATCATGACAGACAGTTCATTCAAAATTACAGCAGCTTATAGGATGCTATATGTAAGTGGTTTGCTTATCATTCTACGGAACCCAGGCAATCATTTACGTGAGTGCTCCAGTCGCTAGATCTGTATGAGAATGCTTCCAAGACTGACTTGTGCCTCAGCAGTGAAGGCGTTGAGCAGTAGAATAGCACAGATGAAGTAGAAGAACATATCCAAAAGCCAATGAGCTACTGGTGATAGCTCGTAAGTAGACACTATTTATACGAAGTTATTGCTGCGTTTAATCAGGCAACGACGACGAAGACAAATATGGATGGATGATTATAATTTTTTCAAATATTGTGTACTTTGTCTTGATTGTACAGGACAAAATATACAATATTGGAGCTATGAACAATGATAATTGAATCAATGAAGTCCAAATGTTACAGAAAACTGCTCACGGGTTTGTATTCTCTGTACATAATTGGGGGATCTTCGGGGAAGTGCAAAGTTGTACGATTCTATGCCAATTGCAAAGCCTTGACCGCTCACCGCTTGACAAAATTCCCTGTCATTCTCGCAAGGCTTCAGAGCACAAGTACGGGTTCGAGTCCCGCTCGAGACAGATATTTTGTCTATAAATCGCCATTTTTGAGACTTTCGGAACGCGTACTGCGGCGAAATAATAGCAGTTCACAAAACATCAAGTCAAAACAAGCTTTGCTGCCATTCTTTTTCGCGAGCTCAGGGAAAAGGTAATCCACAATCGGGGAGGCAAAAAATTCAGCTATTGCCCACGAACAGCAGCTCAACCACCGAACGAGTAGGCTCCATGCTAAGTCGAGGTTTGCAGGAAGATTGCAAAAGAGTACAAAATTGCTTCATCTTTGTGAATAATAACGTGTCAAGAGTGTCAGTGTAGGAAAAGAAACCTCAAAAATCACCTTCCATTTCTGTTTCTGTATTGCAGGACAAAATATACAATATTGGAGCTATGAACAATGATAATTGAATCAATGAAGTCCAAATGTTGCAGAAAACTGCTCACGGGTTTGTATTCTCTGTACATAATTGGGGGATCTTCGGGGAAGTGCAAAGTTGTACGATTCTATGCCAATTACAAAGCCTTCATTTCGAAATCACCGCTTGACAAAATTCCCTGTCATTCTCGCAAGGCTTCAAAGCACAAGTACGGGTTCGAGTCCCGCTCGAGACAGATATTTTGTCTATAAATCGCCATTTTTGAGACTTTCGGAACGCGTACTGCGGCGAAATAATAGCAGTTCACAAAACATCAAGTCAAAACAAGCTTTGCTGCCATTCTTTTTCGCGAGCTCAGGGAAAAGGTAATCCACAATCGGGGAGGCAAAAAATTCAGCTATTGCCCACGAACAGCAGCTCAACCACCGAACGAGTAGGCTCCATGCTAAGTCGAGGTTTGCAGGAAGATTGCAAAAGAGTACAAAATTGCTTCATCTTTGTGAATAATAACGTGTCAAGAGTGTCAGTGTAGGAAAAGAAACCTCAAAAATCACCTTCCATTTCTGTTTCTGTATTGGAGCATTCAAAGTCGATCCATTCGTCTTTATTGCTTGTCAAGCAAACGTTGATACAGTAAACCAAGCATGTCGTTCAAGTCAAATGGGCTTTAAAAGTCAAAATTGTCGCCATCTCTTCCCATGTGGGATACAATCACCAAAAATGCAAGACAGAAGCTCCCAACTGCAAACTGTGGTAGCATTGTGGGAATGCTCAATGCTGAGAACTCAGCTGTCCTCTTGGTATACATACATTCGCTGTGACACCCATGCCGCTTCGGACTTTGATAGAACAGACTGAGCTTCTCCATAAGAAGTTTATTTAGCC
>UZAF01016640.1:12540-35047 GCA_900617895.1 Haemonchus placei
CGCTCAAACTTGGTAGGAGTGCAGGCGGCAGGATGTGAACACCAATGATGGGTAGCGGAGCCGGACTCCATCCACAGGGGGCGGGGTTTGTGTGGAAAACTTAATTTTGGACCTGGAGCGTTCAAATTTGGCAGGACTACAGGCGGCAGGATGGGAACACTTAGGTTGGGTGGCAGGACCGGACTCCGCCCAAAGGGGGCGGGGCTTGTGTGAAAAACTTAGTTTTGGACCTGGAGCGTTCAAATTTGGCAGGACTACAGGCGGCAGGATGGGAACACTTATATTGGGTGGCAGGACCGGACTCCACCCACAAGGAGCGGGGTTCGAGCAGAAACTTATGAATCCTGTTCCTATAGACATAGAGAGTTCAAATTTGGTAGGAGTACAGGCGGCAGCATAGGAACACCAATGGTTGGTGTCAGGGCCGGACTCCGCCCACAGTGGCCCATTGGGCGGGGTTTGAACGGAAAACGGGCTTGCAGAGACTGTCAAAATGGACCTAGAGCTACCAAACTCGGTAGGAATAGAGGAGGCATGATAGGTACACTGATAATAGGTTGCAGGACTGAACTCCGCCTCAAAGGGCGGGGCGTGAATAAATAGTGTTAGTTCGGACCCAGACCGTTGAAACCTGAAGGCACAAGGAGTTGGCTGGGAACATTGATGGTTGCTAACACAATAGACTCAGCCGCAATGAAGTCTCTGGATATTTTTTTTCTCTGAATGATCGCCTTTGTGATATTATACGATATTCTATTCGGGCACAGCGAAAATGGCTTACGGAAAAAATCGCTCCCAATTCGGCGCTTATACTGAGGGTGTAGAGCTTTCAAAGAAAAAGCAGAATCCGAAGTGTTATTCACGCATAGCAAATTTCTCACAGGAAGGATGAAAGCCCGGCGTAGCCGGGCGAACCCATAAGAGGGAGGGAAGCCCGGCGTTTGCCGGGCGACCCGACTGGTGTGATAGAATTTGGTTACCGACCTGATTTTTTGCCACCAAATTAACATCGAAGAACGAGTACCAAACCTTTTCATGAATAAACCAGAAATTAATGATCTGTTCTGTGCCTCTAGATCGGGAAGCTTCCACTGTACTAAATTAGCCCGCCATTTAAACGAATTCATTCACCAGTGGCACCCACGAGAACATTTACGTCAAGAAGGTTAGGCAGTAGGCAAGGTACGCTCTAAGAACAATGCGCTTCCCAACAAATCAACAGTGCCAGGTTCAATCAATAGTGCAATTTTTTTTTGAAAGAAAAAAATTGAAAGAAAAAAAAGAAAAAGAATGAGAATTTTCTAATGTTTTCTTTACAACAAAGCCTGAATACTCACCGGACAGGAGCAAGACAGCAGCGTGCAATTTCATTTCTACCGCTTTGTGAGCTGGCACCTTATGACTTTCGCCGTTTCTATGGAGGAGCCCCATTTAAAGCCTCACCGAACATTTGAGGAAAAATTCAGCAACCTAGAGTTTTTCAGAACAAATTCTGATCATATAGAGTGTTCGTCTCATTCCCTGCCTTCGTGCTGTCTGCTAAATAAGTAATAACTATGTCAAGAATGAAGAAGCCCGAAAGGTCTTTCTTGGAACACAGTATTTTTTTTTTCGTAAAAAAGCGACCTTCACAATAGAAGGAGCTATTGTGGCGATAACTGGAAATGAAACAAATTAATGAAATGTAGTAACTTCGAGAAAGCATTTGTTGAAATGCCCATTCATCTGAATCTCTTTTTCTCTCGTATCCAACAGTCATTTAAGCACCAGGGTTGGGCCAAAAACGGCCATTTGATGCAACCGTTCTCAAGGATCTTCAAAAGATAGTAAATGGATTTGCCGATGAGCATAATTCAGTTCCTGATGAGCCTGCCAGTGGGGCTTCTGGGTGCATTGTCCGGTCCTGTTCTGCAACACAGCTTTGTCGACGTTTACAAGCCTAGTTGATATCCTGTATGTGTGAAAAGTTACACACAGCTGGAGTGACTCAGTTGTGGTAATTTATGCAAACCTATTCAAAGCGTTTGGTGAAATGATTCATGCAAATAAGTAAAAACTGGAGTTTCCCGAAATAAGAGGTAAATTGTTGAGCGCTTAACATCCCCTTCAACAATGGATTTGTGGCTGTGAGAGGCCCTTCTGTGATGAACACTACTGTACAAGCTATTCCTCAATTAGGAGTGCTCTGTTTTCACTTTCCCTAATCTACAACAGCAATTACTCTTCAGCCAACGTCAAGATTCTATGTACGACGACGATAGGTCATCTCTCGTGGCACCAACGGTGATGGACTAACGGTGAAGGGATCAACTCTCCTTGGGCTTTGAACGGAAATCTAGAGGTTGAACCAACAAAAACTTAGCAAACAACAAACACTTTGTTGAATACCCTTCCGCAGACTACAAAACAAACGACATCTTTCGTGAATGGACCTTCTGACAATTTTGTATTCGCCGTTTTAAACCATGTTGTTGCGGTCAGGGGTTCGAGTCGTACCAGACTCGTCTGGGAGGATAAAAAGCACTGACTGGTACATCAGCTGGCCACCGCAATTCATTGTATAGGCCGCATACGCATTCATTACGCCACTACGATTCTGAATGGAAGTGGAATGCGTGGGCGCATCCCTTAGACGAGACTGATTGACGCCAAGAACTTTATCCTTTTATTGTTGAGGTCGTAGAAACTAGTGAGCGAGATTACTCCTTCACTTTGCTTATTAACTTTTTGTCGTGGACAAGCTGCTGCAGGGATCGATGAGGATGACCTCCTTACGAGAAGGTTCTACATGCGCAAACTGTCAATCAATGGAGGGCTGAGCACAGAAATTGGAAGAAGATTTTGCACGGCTGATGGTGAGAGGAAAAATCAGCAGCAAATCACAAGTTCTGCGTTATTGAAATTCTTCTGCCGTTCGAGGTTTTTAGGTGGAACCCTTCGTTAAATTAACGGCATAACGTTTCGACGTCATTGTCGTCTTAAAAGACTTAAACACAATTTGAGATGGTTCACAAAACCTTGACAGCGTTTGAACTCTTTAGCAAAACAACGACCGATACTCATTGGAAAACTCTCCGCTTAAAGACACTGTTCACAAAAAGTGGTTTTGGAGATTTGCACATGGTTTGAATTCGAAGCCCCCTCTGATACCGTTTGTGCAGGAATGAGGTCGGAAAACGGCTCGATAGGGCACAATAAGGGCAGGAACAGTGGGGGACGGGAGGCCTCCCCCTCGCTAGGCTGACTACGAGTTCTAATTGTCCTTCACCACTTTCGCATTGGAGCGAAGTTGGTGAAAAGTCGATAAGCTGGTTGGCAAATTGCTAGAGACGCAATGTGTNCCTTAACCGCCGTTCTTTCAATGTGAAACTCGTCCAACCCCCCTTTCCAGCTCTTTTTTTGACCCTTTGTAATTCTTTTTGTTCATCGTTTTTTGCGCTTTTTTCGTTGTTATCGCTTTATTCCAGAGTAGTTCTATCAATTCCCGCCAAAAAAGGGTACCCTAACTTTTTTGTGAACGGTGCCTTTACACGGTTCACGATAAAAATGGTTACTGAGTCTTTTCCTTAGGAATACTCAGTGGCCCCAAGGTGATAGAAAGGACCCTCTCGAGCCCGAAAACTCGACGATTAGGGCACTGTGGAAGCCCTGTTCCCGGCTCGCGCGGCTTTCCCGCCCTTCGATCGATGTCGCCTCAGACGAATGTCGATGCGATACAGATTGCAATTATACGTTCTAGGACCCACACACAATCAGATAGTTGAAGAGTGATAATGCGATGTTTTTCTCTCATTCTTTTTTCCTCTGTTACTCTTTTTGCTGCCGCGATCCCTCAATTAATTTCCCACCTCGAGAGGGTGAAAAGTTGAGCTTTTTTTTGCTGTAACTAGGGTTTTTTGTTCACTTATGCTTATAAGTGAATGAATTTTTGCTCACCGTAGTCAGTTATTTGCAGCAGGACCCACACGTACGCAATGATACACATTGTATAGGTCGTCCAAACGCCCCACTCATCTTCATGCTTCTGGTCTCATTCTCGTCCATCCCCCTTTTTGACGATCTTTCGAAGAGGTAGAGGCTCCGACTCATGCAGTTCCTTCTCCTTCATCGCACCACTTTCCATCTCATCTTCCATTTTTCGTCATAATCTGGGTTACCCAAAATTATCGTGAACTGTGCCTTTGATGAAATATGTACTCACTATGCTTCACCGTTGAAACAGAGAATCAACTGTCGCCACGGGCGACTGTCAGTGGCGAATGAGACTTTTTAATGTTTCCCTTAAATTTATTTTAAAGGAAACCACTTTGTGATGCTACTGATCATGAATCATAGCTCGCATTGTGGTATGGTAAAATGTCAATGATTATGGACGGACTTCCATTCCTGCTGTTCATTTTGGGATTCCTCTGCAGAATCCAGAATACCTTTAATGCCTTTCTCCCTGAAATTTCCGTCTCCTGCGCTAATATCGTGCATTTCACTTCAAACTTTTCGCCGTTGTGTTCCTCAACTTGATGTCGACCGGGCGCTGTCATAAGGTTTCCGCCCTTATGCTAGCTACATGTTCTTTTATCCGTAAGTTGATCCACATGCTCAACATTCTAGCTAGTAGATCACGCCTATCAGTGCGCAATCACCTCAAACGGCAGAAGAATTTCAATATTCAATAATGGTATTAATTAGCGCTGCAAAGCACACTGATTCAGTGACCAGACTCACTCCTTTCTGTGGAAAGGAACGGGAAATATCGGAAGACATTAATTTCATGTGTGAGATACCATTAACGACCTTTCGTTCGAAGATCCTTCATGGTGGCAGCGACATCGGTGACTCCAGCTCATCTCAAGGTGGGACAACTTAATTTTTTATTTTCACGGAACAAAAATTCGGAAGAAAATGACGTCAAACTTCGAAAAATCGCCTTTTAGGAGTAGGTTATGGAGTACAGAGGGCCTTTTATGTTTCTGAAAACTAGGAAATCCGCACAGTTCCATGAATGAGCGAATTCCGCTGTGCTACTAACGTGCACTTCCCATGGAATTAGGAAGGGACCAGCGAAAGCGTGACGCTCAAGTTAATCCGTCTTGATATCTTTACAAAACTTCTTCTCATCACTTGAACAGAAACGATCATGATGATGAGTAGAATGAGACTTTCTTAACGGATTCTCAGCATTGTGAGAAACACTTCTGCCCTTAACGCTTTGGATTTAGATATTATGTGTGGTCAGTAAGTTCTTGCCAGTTATTAAATCACCATTTGCCAAATAAAGCCGTAAGCCCACCATTACAAGCGCAAACCTACTTTTCAAGGTTGAACCAAATTGGATACAGAAAAAACCTCCATGAGATGAGTGAGTCTAATCCGTTTTATCCGAAGTACAGTGAGTAGTTCAGGGCTTTGTGATCCCCCACCAATACACGGGACGTTGACGAATTCATTGGCAGGACATTGCACTTGAAAAACTGTTCCCGATGTTTTGAGAGCATACGAGAGCTGCAGACTTTCAATAAGAGGTTCGGTCTATAAGCGTTCAGCTCTCGTTTTGTAAAGGGTTCGCGGTGCACTAGCCCCTTTTTGGGTTTCCGTCTCGGATCCCCTTTTTAGATGTCTAGGGACAAGGTCCCTTCCTTATGGCTCGGTAGAGAATAGTGGCTCACACTTTATTCTTCTTCGGTAAGTAGCAGCACCGTAGTGGGCGATTGATCAGCAGAATCCTCTGACGAAAAAGATAGATCCAAAAAGTCATTCTAGGAGATGTGACCGGTATTTATATCTGTGGCCCTGGGAAAGTGGAGATTACAAAGATAGGCCGAATACAAGAGAGTAAGATATCCATATAAACACAGATGAAGAGAAGTCTCTGGCCGGCAGCTTCGCGCGCGGGAAATCTATTTTGGTAGTTGCGGAATTTGAGTTGTGGGAAACAAGAGTTAATAGGCAAACAGATAGTATAACAAAGCGAATAATGATACACAACAATAGAAGTATGTTTACATCTTTACATTGTGGTTACATTCTATTCTATTACAGTTTTATGAAGAGGCGGAACAAATTCATACATTAAAGACCCACCAACTTTGTTTCCACTAGAAGATCCTAGTGCTTTCCTCGAAGCTACTGCCGGCTGACGGTTAGAATACCATCACACGTGGCTGTGTGACTATAACAACAGGAGTAGGACTTGAAAAATAGTATGGGAACTTTGCTATTTCAGCAACTTGGCTGTAGAGTCCTCGCTCGAGCGCCAGGTGATGGAGCCGTACAGTTATTTCACCCCCGCCTTAAAAGCCCGTGTCCTTGCCCATCTCTTTTTCAATGTAAAGAGTGATTTTCCTAATAAATTTTCTTTCCTGTTGTAGCGATCGGCTGGACGTGGTGGTGTGCGGTTGAATGGTGTGGTGTGGAATATGTTGGCAGTCCGTACAGAATATAGTTGAATATAGTGCGATTATAGTGTGAGAGCTTAGAACTTCCTCTTCTTCGGAAGAGAAGCAGCTCCTGCCGGGCACAACAGGGGGTTGTGAGGCTGGCGGCATATCCCGCATCTGACCTCACACGCTGTTTCGTGCGCAGGCTTAAGCCACTGCACCTGGAAAATGCGTGGATAAGCACTGCGTTCGTCTCGGGTTCGATTCCCGGCCGATGCACCAAAATTTGTGGCGGAACCACAGGGAGTGTATCTCCCTATTCGAAAAAGTGGTTCAGTGGTGTAATATTTGTTGAATAGAATAATGGTGAGTCGACAAATAGGAGTTCGAGGGCGACCGCCACTTGTAAGCTCCTCTATAAGCAGACTGCTTTTGACAAAAAGGGGGGTCGCGCCTCAGCTCCAACCACCACACATCTGGGTGGTCGGACACAAGTAATATCTTTCAACAAAGAGGTTGCGGGGTCGCGGTAATGCGCGATATTCCCCATGCCAACAAAACAATTAACAACAATCAGTAAACATGTAATTGGAAATTTTCCTAGTGTCGATGCGGTGCGCTGTTGATCGGCTGGTTGCAGTGAATCGTGGTTGAACGATCGGCTGGACGTGGTGGTATACGGTTGAGCGATCGGCTGGACGTGGTGGTGTGCGGTTGAGTGGTGTGGTGTGGAATATGTTGGTAGTCCGTGCAGAATGTAGTTGAATATAGTGCGAATATAGTGTGAGAGCTTAGAACTTCCTCTTCTTCGGAAGAGAAGCAGCTCTTGCCGGCCAACAGGGGGTTGTGAGGCTTGCGGCATATCCCGCATCTGNCCTCACACGCTGTTTCGTGCGCAGGCTTAAGGCACTGCCCGCAAAGTCTCATTTTTGAGACCTGGAAAATGCGTGGATAAGCACTGCGTTCGTCCCGGGTTCGATTCCCGGCCGATGCACCAAAATTTGTGGCGGAACCACAGGGAGTGTATCTCCCTATAAAAACAGTAGTTCAGTGGTGTAATATTTATTGAATAGAACAATGGTGAGACGACAAATAGGAGTTCGAGGGCGACCGCCACTCGTAAGCTCCTCTATAAGCAGACTAACAAAAAGGCGGGCCGCGCCTCAGCTCAGACCACCACAACACATCTGGGGGGTCGGACATAAAAAAATATCTTTCAACGAAGAGGTTGCGGGGTCGCGGTAATGCGCGACAGTAGTAAGTCGCCTACTTGCAGCAGTAGCTGTAGCTATGAAGGTTGACAGAGCGGGATTGAAACGGCATCGGGCTTATTGTTTTCATTATTCTAGACAGGGAAAAGGATCAGTCAGTGGAAAGAATTTCGACTATTTGGAGGATTGTCAGTTAATAAGGGCGAGGCCACAGAAACGACTGCGCACCTTATATTACATTTGAATATCGGGGCGCGGGAAAATGATTCAAAAGCAAACTTTCAATTGGGTGAACTCGACCTCTATGCCGGAGCTCATAATGGTGGACTTGTCGTCATATCGTGCCTTCTACGAACTTCTAAGGAAGCACCTTTTGTACGTATAATATTTAGTACTTCTATCTAGAGTAAGAGTTCCGGATGACGTCTGATATTGTTGGCACCGCTGGACGAGCTGTTATTCCAGGAGATTCCCTCTACAGTACGAAGTTAGTTCCAATTTCTGAATATTATTCATTTCGTCTTAGAATTTCTTGTGAGTTGGCTAAGTTGTTAAGACCAAGCAAGAGATTCCCATTCAACTTCCTTTTAGTATCCACAGATTGTCATAGAAGCGTAAACTTATATTACGGTTTAATGTTTCTCAGTTTGAGATTCTCAAAAATCTACTTTCTTTCTAACCTTTTTCTCGGTCGCCCCTTATGCTTATGCCCCCTAGATTCCTCAAATGCTGGTACCCGAAAAGTATTGTAGATGTAAGGATCGATGGTAAACAGTTGAGTTTAGCAGTTTTTGGAAGTAAAAGTACTCTTCAGTTGTTTAGGCACGTGTTAAGCTATTTCATCAAATACTTTCTGGAAACTGTCTTTCGAAACCTGCAAAGAAACTGACTTTCTAGAGAAGGTTATCAATGTGGACGTGGAGTTTATGAATTGCGTGGATACATTCGAGCCGCACGTGTCGGATACGTCTTCCTTACCGAGGAGGTGGACGCAAGTGTAAGTCGCATATGTAATTAGATTCGTGCTGGCGATTCAGTTATTTTGTTTCTGTCTGACTTATGACAGGAACTTCCTTTACACTGTGATAGCACGTCAATAACACGAAGCTTATTGGTTTGAAAATAGCTTTTTGTGTCAATGGGTATTTAATGGTTAGGGTAGGATCTCAGTCATGCTAGCCAGTTTTTTTTCGTTAGCTTTACGTGTACGACGGATTCGAAGAACTGATAGGTGTATCGGATTATGGAGTACGGAGTCATCGTTATATTTCCAGGGTAACAAAACAGCAAAAGTTGTCGAAGTTTTGAATCACGATGGCTCGTTTACGTATCAGGTTCCATTCATTGGGGCTGTAGTTACAGCAAAAGTTGTGGAAATTAGCGACAAGTAAGTTTTCGCTATTTATTTCTCAGAATTGTTGTGATGTGAGAATTTGAGGAATGCAAAGTGTGCAGTGCTTCGCATAGAGGACACAAATTTGCCGGAAGGAATTTCGTTCAGTGCCCTTATTCGAAAGGAAGATATGCGAACAGATGTGAAACTGGACGTGAGTTTTAATGAGAGACAAGCTAGATTTTTTCACTCGTTTCGAACTTCTTTTTACACTAAGGAAAGAGAGGAACTAGATTTATTAGCTTCTCGTATCTTGAATGGCTCGCTTATACGCCTTCCATGACGCAACGGTACCTCGCGTTTCTAACGCTACGCTCGCCCGCCATCTTCGAATCATGTCTGTCTGCTTTCTACAGACCACGCTGCTGTGCAGTCCATCCAAAGGTGTGGATGATTTAGTGCTAGGTGTTGCCCTGTCTGCACATAGTCACAATCAACGTTAGCTTTCTTTCACATTTTTTCGTACCGTCTAGATGTAAGTGCTAGCGAATTGTAGTCATAATTCTTTCTAAGAAATCTTGGTGAGCGTCCTTCATCGAAGCCTTGATAATGTGAATGTGAATGCCGGTTTTCTGCCCACTGCAGAAACAGCTTACGAAGAACTTGCTGTCTTAGAGATGATTGGGCCTGAAATTCTAGAGGTCACAGAGCATCATGCGTTGAATAGTCTTGTGTATAACTCTAGTCCTTACGGCAAACTGCTTCTATTTGAACATTAGTCTATCTTGTGTTCCATGAATTAACAACTTACAATTAGCCCCATCTAGATTCCAAGTGAACCGCTCAAATTTTTGCGGTGCCATTGGACTCGGAAAACACCTAGTCGATACGGTCAGATCTCATTCAATCCATAAAATGCGCTGCGCATTCAACACCATTCTTCAAATTATCACCATTCTTCAAATTAGCGCTCTCATCCTAAACGCTTCGTATTCATTCTTATCACCTCTAGCGGAACCTTTCAATTGAATACCTCTTTCAGCAGTTCAAAGTGCGAGATTGCATGCTCCCTGGAGACTACGTGATTGCAAGCGTCATTTCAACTGGAGATTCGTACTATTTACTATCGACCGCCGAGAGCAGATTAGGAGTTGTAGCAGTCAAAAGTCCCAACAAGAATGTGTGGCTACCGCCCAACTGTAGCGAAGTGCAGAATTTAGGACCACGTAAGATAGCTCTCATACCGAACACCTTACCTAAGTCTTCGGACATTTTGCAAACGGTTAATGACACTCGAAATCAATAAGGGCGTATTCTTTGTTAATGTGCACAAGTTTTAAGAGAGTTATATCTTGGTAAGAACATAGTTGTAAAACTGAGCTGTTTTTTTATTTATGTTTCAATTATGCAATGACTTCATAATACAAGCATCACAGTCCTTTTAGGTACTGATTATGTTGTATTGCTGATGTGGACTTGTACCCACGAATAAACGAAGCTTCAAGTGAATTGGTTTTGAGTGAGCCTCGAACTCTGCTCGTTGCTTACTTGAAGTGTCGGCAGTGACGTTGTTGATGTTCAATCTGTAATAAACAAACGTGAGCATAGTACACGTTCGACAGTGTTCACTAGTCGTCGCTCTCGATTGCCCTGAGGGTGAGCGTCAAGACAGTTCATCGCCAGTTGTGCACGAGTCACAGATGAGATTCTCAGCATAAGTGCAGCTACCAAAGGAGCGAGCTGCGGAAAGACCTTGAAATGAAAAAAAGTAACACTAGAAGATTTGGTATCAATGATTGTAGGAACTCACTGGCACGATATGTCCTAGAGATGGTGTTATGGCTGTGAAGAGGGCATGATTTCCCGGCATTTGAGTGGACTTTAGCAAAGTGTTTAGGATGTCGATGACCAAGTTCAATGAAGCAGCTGATTCTGGCAGGCGATACTAAAACTATCCGCGATAAGGGTAATGTGACATATGAACAGTACCCTCATGATAAATAAGCGTTAAATCCAGTCGCAAAGTTCATATTTATAATGCCATTGTGTTTTGAGTAGAACTTCCTTTGATAAACTCACTTTTCGGCCAACTTCTGCCATAAGACACACTGCAAAGATACGCCTCTTCATGTCGGGTAAGGAGAGCATCTCTTGTATATATTCTGCTGCAACGAACATGGACGGTATGTTTTCGACAAGCGGACGAATCATATCAATCGGCCATGTCTGTAATGTTATTTGTACTGCGACAGCTCGAGGGACAGTTCACTTTTTTAAGAGTAAAAACAGCACACGCATATCGCCTCTGGATTACTTCCCAGTCATATGCAACTTTTGGTAGGGTCATGTGCCGAATACCAGTCGCATCCATGATGCTCCACACACGCATACAGAACAAACAGCGGAGCAGGAATACGTGTGAAGAAGACGTCTGGCAATGTAATTGGTTCTGATCATTTGGCAGCCGACGTATGAAGATCACGGTGCTGGAATCCGGCAGCAAGATTGACGAAGCCCTAGAAGATCATCGCAGAAAAGAATGTGCCTAGGCATTGGCAACAGAATACCATCATCCGAACTTGGAAGAAGAGCAGACCTACAGATTGCATGAGCTACAGTGCAGTTCGCCTGCTCTCGCACTGCTTAAAGAGATTTTAACGCGTGGACAGCTGTTCGAAAACTCGTCCAACTCTCTGCCAAACAGTAGTGTTATCTCCAGTTGCAGTAACATCGGTGCAGTACACATAGCTCAGTTCTTGATGAATAACACACTAAGATGGAAAGCAGCGCATCTTTTCAAAGTTTGAAAAAGCTTTCGATCGCAACGAGTTGTATGGTAAGCCTCATGAGAGCAAAGCATATCACAGAATTCTACGCAAATGTTTGTTCGCATTTTCTCATCTCCGTCGGGGTACAGCAAAGCTCTGCGCTTTCCCATCACTGTTCGTTGTCGTCCTGGACACAAGATCTTCAGAAGCTAGATTCGTGGACGCTTTTTATGCCAACGAAGTAGTGTGCTTGCTTGCGAAAAGAAGAAGATACCCGAACAACTTGCGGCCTACTCTAGCTGGCGCTCAATGAATGTCGTTTTCCGCGACAAGAAAACACCAGAATCAAAGATCTACAAGACCTGTCGCGATTTACGGTGCTGAGTGCTAGCCTGCAACCAGAAATCCTGAAATACCCTCGAGCTGACAGAAACAAAAACGCTGTTATGGACGGTCGGAGTCACAAGTTTGGATCGTACTTGAAACAATGCAATGAGAGAGCATAGCCCTTACTGGTATTAAAATTCGCGAAGCTTCGCCTTCAACTTGGTGCCGTCATGTTCTACGCGCTGCCAAAAACAGTTTCTGTAAGATCCGGCTCAACCTTTGGAGTACTTGAAAGAGAAGTCCGAAGTAGACTTTCTTGATACTTCAAGCGAAGTCTAAAAATTAGTTGACCTTCATTCCGGCCAAGCGGTCAATCGAGGAAAGTGGCACTAATACACCAGAACAGCGAACCCTAATCTGAAGTCGACACAGTTACGGGATATGCCGATGGAACGATATAAACATTTAGCAGCTAGCAAATTTTCGGAATCTATCTGCAACGTTTTACACTAGACGAGCAGAGAAAGTATTGGTCGCTGAAGCCTCGAAACCTTGGCAGGAAATAAGGCCCTCCCCTCAAAACTGAATGAAAATACCTTACTCGAAGTCTCACTTCGTGTTCTAAGGTGATAAAATATTAGGTTGGCAAATAAGTCCTGCGACAAGATGGAGACCTTTTTTAAGTCATTTCTAAATTTTTTCATATCAATCAATTTTCGGGGAGATTTTTGCCGAAGAAGACAACAGCCTTCTTTTATTCTTTGAGCCAATCACTGACGCCATCTCTTCAGGAATGAGGGAGCTGTGACCCAAAGAAGTAATTGACTGCCGTTTTTGGGTCACATTAAGTTACGAATTTCTTTTCCACAACGGGATGCTCAAAAAGGCGGAGCACATTGTAGGTAAAAGGGGGAACACTCCGCGAGTACGACTGGTGAGTAACATGGAACCAAGCGAGATCGGTGAACTTTTGACGTGGGTCTAAAGCGAATTTTCGATTTGCGTTGTCCCTCTGTAGGGATCTGATTTACGGTTTGATCGTCCTTCTCTAACCCTGTTGGCCAAATGAAGGGGATCATAGGGGTAAGCGATAGCTGTGTTCATCTAGTATGTGTTTATCAACTCAGAGTAGATGGATTCCTTCAACCTCCATTAAATTAAGGGACGATGCTTGCGCTACTCCGAAAGCTAGTATCTCCCGCAGTGAAGCGATCCAACCGATTGTTGACCGTCGATCGGCTAGCAGTGCTAGCATTGAATAGATTGCTGATATTTCGAGCCGCTGCACTCACGTTTTTTCCTTGGCGTGCTTAGGAGAAGGTGATTTTACAAATCGGGTGTTGTCCATTTATTGACCGTAATGCTGCGAAAGCCCACAGGCGTGCCCTTATTTACTCATGTGTTGATTGCCTAAGGGATGTCCTACAAGTCCATCACCCTCGCTACCGTGTTCACACTGTTGATACAAATTTTCAACGCTTCAAATTTTTTGTCGCGGACTCATTTGCCAACCTAATATTTATTGAACAGAAAACCCCGCAAGTTTTAAGTCATTCAACTGGCTTAGTATGTTGTCGGTCAGCATTGACCGACAACGCCACATGTACGTCTTGCCCTTTCATTTAAAAGTGAAAAGCAAAAACCGGATTCCGTATACCACCAGCCTAACTAAGGAAAACATGTTTGTCTTCTGCAAGAGCAGTGAAGACGCCTTTCGAAAGTAGCAGAAGGTTTAAAAAGCAACGTACCTGGAAAAGGACGAGTTTCATTAGATTTTTGTCCTGAATAAACATCTGATGGATAAACTCGCATGCCAGCTTCCTGACCTCGCATCGACGTGCAATCGCACTGCTGTTTCGTAGATCTAAATCAAAGAAAAAGAAATCTACTCTGCGAAATTCGTGTCTGCGCTTATTTTAAAGATTAAAGATCACAATTTTCTTACCATCGTTCATCCTCCTCGCGTCACTGATTTCAATCAAGGTTTGCACCAGAATGGACGTTTGAGAATGATCAAACGCATGGGCGAGGACGTCTCGTGAAGCACGATCATCCTCACTGTAAAAGCCACTCGCTTAGATTAGCTTTTGCTTTCGAAGATTTATAGTTTTGTTTTGCCTTGGTCTCAAGTTTGTTCCGACACATCCGCGGCAGAGGATCAAGCTTTACGCTGCATGAATCGCTGGCATGCTGCCATGACCGTGTGGCAGCTATTTGAATAATTTTTCAGAAGAAGGATATGCAGCTGCCGCAAACTGGTGCGCCTCACGCTGCTGGTTCCACTACTGCTGTTACCTTCACCGTTCACCAGTGAATTTTTCTGCTAACCACTACATCACCTCCACCTTTAATGATGCAGGTTCAAAGGCAATCATGATGATGTTGAGGTACCCCTTTTTATTCGAATAGCGGAAGTATAGTTTGGGAGTAGTTAAATGGTAGTGAAGAAAGCGAGAAAATTCGCCAATTTCGAGAAAAATATGCGTTTTTTAAAGTAAGGGAAATAAAGGTTGGATGAGATTACCATGTCGGAAATAACATAGGAGTATTTGGACGAGCTTTCATTTGTTGCGATTACGCAGAGAACCGACTACATCAAGCCAGAACTGTACAGAACTGCCTTTCACTGTCGCTATGGGTCATGACAAGTTGCTTGAGCCTCCTTCGTGGGTTCCCTTTTGAATGGTGCAGCCTCTTTCTAAGGAAATCTCAGAAACTATTTGTATCGTGAACTGTGCCTTCATATTCACTGTTTGCTTTTTCTAGAAAGCCCTTCGACAAGTAAAGGTACAGATATATTGGAAGAAATTTTGAAATGGTAAGATATTGTCCTCACTTCGCTGCTGATGAATTCTGCACCTGTGACATTAGATGTACACGACAGGCATGGTCATAAAATGAAACCATTCTTAGAAAGCAACTGAAGTGCGCTGGTGATGAAAAGATGCGCCTGAAGAGCAGTTACACATTAAAGTAAATTTAATTTTTCAAAACAAATTAGGACCTGTCACATCTAAACAACAGACATGGATGTCGATAGCACTGACTAGGAGAGATTGAAGGTGCCCACTCTAACGTACAACTCTGTAATAGATTCTATTATACCGGCAAAGGGAACGTTATCACTTCTCGACATACCTCATAGAGCATCCGCGGAACAACGTTCTCGAGTCTACTCCATATACCGACTATCACTTCTACATAAGATCGAGGAATGGAATCCAAGGAGTACAAAAAGGCTCGAGCCAGACTAGGGATGAAACGAACCTAGAATTCTTAAGCTGCAGAAAATATTGAGCATGATCACGCTTTCTTTCGCCTCAGTGGTCAAATTGCAGCGAAAAAATTTGGAACAGTACAAAATCTAAAGGGTTCACTATGCACCTGCACACTTGTCAATTCTTGTACTTAACCTAATATGTTCACTATGCCACAAAGGAACTGAGAATGCCTCAAAAATAGTCAGATTTCCAAATTCGGTCTCAAGTTAACAAAATAATGACCCGTTGTTGATTTTATACAGTCCTACTAATCGAAAAGTAGGATTAAGAGCCCGAATATGGAGCGATAGTTTTTGTGAGAATCATAGTCATTATTATGAGAGTTCCCAGGTTGACAGTGAATAGCAGATCGTACAACTGAATGGATTTAATGTAGGGAAGAAGATTAACGGTAGCTATGATTGCTGCTGTGGTTACTTGTAACGAAAGCATACGAAAGAGAAGGAGCGATTCTGTAAGAGGCTATTTAGGGCTTAGAAGAGGAGGTAACTTCACCTTCTAGCCTGAAGTACTACTTTAGTAGAGCTCATTTGCTTCACGCCGAACTTCAACCTTATTTCTATTCCTGTTCTCTAATCATAATTCTGTCCTGCCTTTGTCTGTTTTCTCATAAAATCTATTGTCGGGACGTGGCCCCTACTCTGGTGATTGAATTAATAAATGAAGAGCATTGCATTTTCCAAATTAGCGATAGTCGAACAAGCAAAGGTTTGACCTGGTCGGTAAGAGGAGCAGTATCAAGACGATGAGCAGTCGCCATTGCCACAGCAAAGTCAGGAGAACATAGATGTTCACCGAACTACAACATAAACAAAATTTCGTACACGATCAAGTCTTATGTGTGGAATATGTATATTTTGCAAATAATAATGGCGTACATTTTCCTCTTTTATGTGAGCACCAGTGTAGCGAGACTGGGCAATTGCCATGCTGTCAACAGTTGGCAACACATGTGGAAATAGTTCAGTGACAAAACGTACCTGAATTAAAACGATGGTAAAAAATACGAACGCATTTGTCACCAAATATCGGAGAAATGCTTGAACAAAAGTAGAAATACACAAATGTTGGGAAAAACGCACGAGGTGACATCTCGCTTTGGCAAAGTCGTCATAACGGACTTCCATTACGCTCAACAAATAGCGAATAGGGAGACGCATGTATACATCAATGGGATATATCTGAAAGTTGCGATAGAACCCTTAACTATATGATCAGGTATATGTAAAGCTGCACGCGGCCTCTACCCCTGTGCCTCTAACAGCATCGACTCTCGTCTTGTAGCAGAGCAGGTATAGCAGAACAAGAACTCGTAGAGAAAGTTTGGATTCATCGAGAAGATCACCAGAAAATACACTCTAAAATAATAAATACCTAGAAATGATACCAAAAAGTTCAGAATCCATGAATAATAATGCACCAACATTGATAAATTCATTTGAGAAGCCGGAGAGACTTTTCTGCGCTGATTCCACGGCAAAACGCAGCGTGAGTTCAGCCAACTGCGGATGCATCGGCAACGATAATTCTGAAAGTTGATTTTGCATCCAACTCTGAAAAGGGTAGGAGTATGAGATGGTTCAATATATCCACAAATTGTTCTTAGAGCCTAAAAAGCTTACACTGATATCAACATTGTGTTTCGTGAATGCGTTTGCTGACATTAACTCTGCCATTGCATGAATGGGTAACCTGTTTCCAGAAGAAGAAGAAAGAGATGGAGTTATCGGCAGAGTGGCACATCTTGAAATGCTGGTATTAAAAATTAATGGAGAGATTCCAAAATCGGATACCTTGCAGTAACATCCGCCTCAGAAAGGCACGAATTAATGAAAAGGGTTTTCCATTGTTCCATATGCCTTTGATGGATGGACACCTAAATTTGACCTTATTTCTGCTGCTTTTATTGCCAACTCAGCTGAACCTGATCAAAACAATTACGCTGTACCTTCTGCAGTCGGAGTATTTCGGCAAAGTACGAACAAATGGCCTCCGATCGTCCTCCAAGAATGCCCAGTCCAACATAAAGTAGATCTCTAGCAAGCGCCTTGCGCGTACCTCCTTCCGTCTCGTTACGCAACCACTCGAACCAAATGGAGATGTGCGGCTCCACCTGGTAGCTTAAAGCCACAGGGACGCTCATAGAGCTGCAACCACGATACGAATTTCCATACGAAATGTCACTTGAAACAAAGAAAGCTCACAAAGTAAGCGTAGGAGTTGCAATTAGCGCAGCAAGAGCTGCAATGAGATAGCCATCGCAAGAAATATAGCGTCGACAGATAAAATTGGTGATTGCAGTGAGATCCGAAGGTGGCAGTTTCAAGCCGCAGCGATGATATAGACAAATTATCGAGAACAGCACGTCTGTCATCGGCTCCTTTGATTGCCTTCAAAAGTCATGGTGAACGATTATTAAAAGGAGTGGGAAGAAGTCTGCATCCTTATTTACGATTTCAGTGCTCTTAGCATCATGGAGCGTGCCTAACTTGGACGCGTCGCTCTACATAATGTATTTACATATGTATCCAAATACATACAAGTAAATAAAAACAGCAATAGAAGCGTCAATCTGACTTACGTGTCTGCAGCAGAAGAGATCATTGCCAATAAACGATTTAGAACAACTGCTGCAGTATGCTTAGTAGCGCTCTTGCCAATCATCGCTGAGACGAGCCCTTTCCGGTCAAGCAAGTGAGTCTTCAGGAAATAACAAACCTAAAAACAAATGAGAAGAGTCATTGACAATAGAAGAGCTTTTATAAGCCGCATTGTAGGTAACTGAAAGCATAAACCATTGAGCGTTTTTCACTGCTTTACCGTACAGACTTGCTTAGATGAACCAACCGCATTATTTGGTCGTCGTTTTCTAATAACTGAAAGTAGTTCGAAGCTCCTGTTCTGTAGGAGTTTCGAACATTTTTCAGGCCCTCGAGGAGACGATTCCTGATCCAAAACGTGGACCAAGTAAAACAGTTTATAAATAACAAACCTGTACGACAGAGCAGTACAACACATTAAGTGATATGCCCAGATTTCAGATACCGAAGTTATGGTAGTGAGCTTTCGACTCAACGCAACTGGCAATGATAAGCAGAACAGGATGAGTTTCATTGAGTTCCTTGTTAATACCTCGATATTGTGAGAATTATTGTATTTCTCTCGTCCACTGAGCGAGGTTATCAAAAGGAATTTTCATTGAGTTGGCTCTTTGGTGGCTCGAAGAGATAGTGAGAGATACTTAAAGGAAGCCTACATTTGTTTGACTTCCCGAGAAATCCAGCCAGTAACCGCCCTGTTCCAGCGGTCACCACTATAACGCATGACGTGCTCGGCCCTCCTGATTTCCGATTTTTTGCCTAAAGACAACACTGATCTTCGTTCGTTGATGAAGCTCGAAATTCCCTTTTGCACTTGACTGTATGGAAAAATTTAGAGCATCTTTCTCTCTACAGCGTGTTGGATTACCCGAAGTGCATGCTCATCCTGCTTCTGTAAAGTTTCATTCTCCGAGAGAAGCAGCGTCAAAGCAAGGAGGAGTGTCGAAAAGGTGAGCCGGATGTTTTTTGTCTTCGTAACTACTCCATCGATATTGTTCACCATGTTGACTTCTCGATATAGATAAACATGCTAGAGCATTCGAAGTTGATCGTTCCATTAGGCGTTTAGCGGGTATCAATCCGTTCCTCATAAACATAGTCCCAAGTTCAGTCTTAAGTTGATTTTTATGCAAGCACTTTCATATCCGACCATCATTTGTTCCGCCTAATCATTATTCGGTGTTATAAGAACTGTGTCGTTTGTAAAACAGAGATGATAAGTAGCAGTCATCGACCTTACTACCTAATCTTTCATTTCGAAATCACGCGTAATGTTCCCGAGGGTGGCAGTGAGAAGTTTGGAAGAGATGGTATTGCCCTATTCAGCCCACTTTTTACGTTACTAATGACTTCCCTGTAGAAGTGCGAAATCGTGGTCGTGAAGTTGTCGTGGAGCTCAAGAAAGATCCTGCTTGCTTACATTCTGTCCTTCACCTAGTATTCTGCCAACACTGTTAAGCATGACATGTAAAAAGTTTGCAGATTACAGGCAACAGGCAGATTGGGCAGTAGTTGTCTGGATCTCCCTTCTTATAAGCAACACAGTTTTGCTAGTTTCCACGAAGTGGGAATTTGCATTCCGACATGTACAGCTCGAACAGCCTAGCCCGTACTCAGACAATTACAGGTGGAAGCCACTTTAATGTTCCGGCCTGATCATATTGAGAACGGACGCCGTACAACTCTTCTTCAATGTGATGGCATGTTGAAACTAAGATGGGAGAATTTAAGAACGACATATCATACATCTTGTTCAAGATGACAGGTAAGGAGATAGTCGTGGCTTTCGAAGAGATCTTAGTAGAAGTCGTCTATGACCTTCTCCATTGCTCATCGAGATGCAGTAAATGTCACGTTAGGACTAGTTGGCGAAGGTCCGGTGGGCGCCGGCGAAGTTCGCGAATGCCCTGCCCCATTTCGGCGGCTTTGACCAAACTGCTGCTCTTTTCTCTTGAAGATCTTCCCTTATCGCTTATCTGCATAGCTTCCCAAATTCGGACATAATTTTAGGATTGCCCGTAGTTCGCGCGATTCCATGCTGCCGCATTGCTAGAGAGTCCTGGAAGAAAAAGTCTCTTACAAGTTGCAGCTCTTTCCTTCTACTTTCCATGTATTCCTCAAGCGTAGCGGACACTTGCAGGTAGTCAATGTGAAGTTTAGGGCCAATTCGCGAGGGCCTGTGACACGTTTATGAAAAAGCGACCCTCGCCTTCATGGTACTCTCGTGAGTTCACCAACCCACCAACTGCGCCATATTTGCACTAGATGGTGGCCTCAGTTCGCTCATGTGTACAACGCATTGGTTTAACACAGGGAGAGAACGTTTTCGTAAATTTTTACGAAAATCGTTGAAGCGCATATTTGAGATCAGCGTTTGGTAATACTTCCGGTGGTATCCATCTCATCTAGAATGGCTACTGCGACCTAGGATCCTTCCCTTGTAATTTATTTTCAGAAACGAAACCCACTAGAAAAAAGAACTGGAGAGACAATAGCAAAACAACTCCCTAAATGGCTACTTTTCACTGCTCTGTGTTGCATAAGAGTGCGCGAAATTGAAAACAAAATCACAATGTGAAAGAAACATCAAAATACCTGAAACCACCGCAGGGACGAGGGCAGTGAATATACTCGACTTGTATATAGAAAAAAAAACTTACTGCTTCGTCGTCAAGCCGCTCACTGACGACCCTAGTAGCAAACATGCATTCCTTGCGCATCTCCGCCATTCGGTCAAGGATTGAGTGCGAAAGTAGAGGATTGAGCGTGACAAGCTAAAGAATGAATAACGCAGCAATACAAACGAAATATGGGGAACCCAAATAGGTTACATACGTTCGTAATGGTCGTTAGACGAGCTGCAGAAACGACTTGATCAGCTGGAGCCATGTCAAGCAAATGAGTTATCAGAGGCAGGTACATTTCGGACACATTCGCCACAACCTGCACCGAAAGTTTGATTGTCTGGGTGAAACGGTTGAGAAAAAATAACTAGATGGAAAAGAAAACGGTAAAGAGGCAAGTAACAATGGAAAAGGTTGCTAACCTGCGTTAGAAGATCAGATCCGTCTTTGACGCAAAGCAGTTTTGCGGCTAGCTCCTCAATGGAAATAATACTAGGCATATGAAGAAGTATCAATGATAACAACCATCCCAACTCTCCGATGTTTTCCTCGCATAAACAAGGCAGCAACCACTCCCCTGGACTCGAGGAATCTTCTAAAAATGAAAGAAACTCCTTTCGAAGAGGAAAACGTGTCTAGGAAAATATACAACATGAAAACCTTTGCATGAAAAGTGTGATATTATATTTAACCGTTCCACTAATGCTCCCCCCCCCCCTTCCCCCTCGACTTAATTCTGTGCTTCTGTGCCCTAGGCCTACTCGTGAGGCAGTACCGCGTCTTTTTTTACTTGGCACATTTCCGTTTTCACTTTCTGAATCGGAGGACGGAAAAGAACGCAGGAATGATTTTTCTGAAACTTTTGGAAGTTTAACCATGAGTATCATAGAAAAAGTTTCTCCCGAGAACGCTAGGTATATTAAAACACTGACGAGCGGTAGCTGTGTTAAAGTGACAAGTAGTCCACATACCGCTTCGAAGAGTTTGACATAATGTTGTGAGCTTCTGAGGCGGGTCAAGGTTGGCAAAACCATCACTGTCTCCTGCTTTGGGCGAAAAAACAATGTCGTTTTCAAGATTTGTATAATCCAAAGTGACATACGGCATGAGTCCACTCGTCATCGCAAGGGAGCAAATTTTCGAGAGAAATTCCTTCTGAATGAGTTCCAGTGAGACGAAAGATCAGATGAATGGTGTAAATGCTAAACATACTCACCGATGCGTTAGGAGAAGGATGTGTAAGACAACCTGCAAGAAGTGGGAGGAATGGAGAGAGTTCTTCATCGCTAAACTTTTCTCCAATTTCCATCAAAGAGCCATCAACCACTGCGCAATACACACCGGAATGGAGTTCCCATTTCATCGTCACTGTTTAGGCCCTGATCACATACAATCTGAGCAGCTTTTGCCGTGATATCTGAAATAATGCTAACATAAGTCTAGTAGAAACCTTGAAGTATGGGAAGGGTGGATTGCGAAGATAGCAAAAAGAATTTACAATACAGCGGCAATTGCTTGAAACACCACCACAGCCCCGTTCCGTCTCCTTGCCCGAAGCCTTTTTTGGATACCTCCTATGTGTGACCCAAATGGTAGGCCCTTGCTGTTGATACGTACAGAAACAAATTTCATTCGGGCACACGGTCCTCACAATATTCCAGCTGTGGATCCTAGTTCAAACGTGTGCTTGTGATTCAATGCACCCCCTAGCTATACCACCCAGCCCCGTGTTATATATCTCAGAGGAATGTAGTTTTTCAACTAAGCCTTAGGAGGGAAGGGGCGAACTAGTCAGTTTAATGTTCAATTCTTATGCCATTCCAGCTTTTCGCTCGAGGTGATCGTCTTACCCACCCTGGTGCTCCTCCCTTCTTAAGACTCCACTCCCTTCTTTGACCGCATAAGAGCTCACAAATGCCCAGTGCCCATCCTTCTTTTTGATCCATATGTGCGTGACCCCAATCCCAACCCCCCCTCCCCCCCCCCCCC